>CAJNDS010002190.1:1232287-1234787 GCA_905221605.1 Symbiodinium natans | reverse complement strand
AGGGTTTGGGGTTGGAGTTTGGGGTTCAGGATTTGGGTTTAGGGCTTGGGGGGGGGGGCGGGGGGGGAGGGTACGTGGGCAAGAAGTACAAGGTGTCCATCATAGGGGCTCCGCCAAACCTCGCCCGAAAAAATGGGCTTTCTGAAAGTGAGCAGGGAATTCCCTAAGGGTCCATGTACCTAAGTATTGAATACTTGCGCCTTATAAAGTACTTCCTATATAGGGACTTGTGGGCCAAGTATATAATCATGAGGTACTCAGGGATTTTTCAAGCTTCCACCACAGCAGACCCATGAACCCTAAACCCGCCCAGCGCTCTAAAGGTTCCCCCAAAAAAACCCAAGCCACCCTAAACCCTAACCCTATATAAACTCTGCACCCTAAGCCCTACATCTTAAGCCCTAAACCCTAACCCCAAACCCCAAACCCCAAACCCTAAACCCCAGAAAGAAATCGCCAGGAGACCGGGACGAAAAGCATCACATCAAGCTGGACGGCCTGCCTGCAGGACAGCGCCCTGAAAACCCTGAAGCTCTGCAAAGCCGCGAAGCTTAGGGTTTAGGGTTTAGGGTTTGGGGTTTGGGGTTTAGGGTTTAGGGTTTGGGGTTTGGGGTTTGGGGTTTGGGGTTTAGGGTGAAAACCTGGAGAACCAGGCACCTAAGAAAAGGTGGGATGGTCTAGGGAAACCTGGTTCTGGGAGGCCTCCAGTTCTCAAAACTGCGTTGCTGCAACGACCTGGCTCTGCAATTCTGCAGCTCTGGGAATGTTACCCCTTATACTGTACTTTGGGGTTTAGGGTTTAGGGTTTAGGGTTTAGGGTTTAGGGTTTAGGGTTTAGGGTTTAGGTCCTTCAATAGGGATTCTCATAGAAGGTACTAGAATCCCTCTTCAGGACTGCTAGTCTAAGGGGGAACATCCCGAAGTCTGGCAGCCCTTGGGCCCTTGGGTACCAAAGAAAAAGCATGTCGAGAACCCGGATAAAACAAAAAAACATCGTGCACCCTAAACCCTAAACCCTGAACCCTAAACCCTAAACCCTAAACCCTAAACCCTAAACCCTAAACCCTAAACCCTAAACCCTAAACCCTAAACCTTTCTTTCGGAAACCGCGTTGTTCTCCCCAAAAACCCGGCTCTCCCAGGCGACCTCCTTTCGTCCTGGGTTTTGGTGTCTCTAGGAAAGCTTTAGGACCTGAACCCCAAAACCCCAAAACCCCTAAACCCTAAACCCTAAACCTAAACCCTAAGCCCTAAAATCCTGGGAAATTCTACCTAAGCCCTCACATGTCGAACGCAAATGGCCTATGTACTGGGGCTAAAGGCTCTTGTGGATACCCTGAATTTTGGCCCAGGCTCCGAACCCTAAACCCTAAACTCTTGACCCTGAACCCTAGACCCTGAACCCTAAATCCTAAACCCCAAACCCTAAACCCCAAACCCTAAACCCTAAACCCTAAACCCTAAACCCTCAACCCCAGATATTTGAGGGTTTCGGAGCCACCTCATGTTGTAGCGGACCAGGGCCGGGTTGGAGGGGTCGCCGGCGATGGCCTGCATCCCGAAGAAGATCACCAGGAAGCCTCTGAAGGGCTAGAGGTTGAACATATGTGTTGTAGTTTAGGGTTTAGGGTTTAGGGTTTAGCGTTTAGGGTTTAGGGTTTAGGGTTTAGGGTTTAATGAATAGGGGGAGTCTCTGAATTCGGGTCCCTTGTTGGGATTGCTAATATAAGGCGGCCCCTAATATTTCGGGTGCCCCAAAACTTGAACAAACCAATCGCATCCTTAAGGCATCAGCAATGATATGCATCTTGGCATTATCGTTAGTGTAAGAACTGTTGGAGTGAATGATGTGGTACCATAGACTGACATACTGGTCTATACTGCGAGTCATATGGGCTTTTCCCAAACTAGGGGTGCCCCTTTTATACCCCAAATAGAAGAGAATCCCACCCAAAAAGGTTATCCCAATTTTCGAAAATCCCCACAAGACACAATCGAATGTAGTCATGTATGCTATGGCATCATGTCATTCATTCTACGACAGACACGAACCGAAAATTCCTCCCCGAGGATCCTTAACCCTAAACCCTAAACCCTAAACCCTAAACCCTAAATGCCAGACCCCTAAGCCCTAAACTCTAGATCAGAGCAAGCTGCACTCGGTGTAGCCCTTGGGTTGCATTGCTTCAAGCCTTAAGCCCTGAACCCTGAAGCCCTGGTTTCTACTGTTTGCTTTGAACCCCCAAAAAAGTCAAAGATAATGATCACTGTCCTACATACATACATACCTACATACATAATTTATGTATATAAGCCGTTTTCCCTTGTATTTTGTTGTTTGGGAGGGGGGAGGGGGGGGTTCTTGAGCAAGTGGTAGGTTTAGGGCTTAGCTTGGGGCGTTGGGCTCCCTCGCCTAGGCCGAAGGGGACGGCATTGAGCACCGTCATGGGTGCCTCGAGGAGCAGCAAAAACTGGGGTTGGGGTTCAGGGTTTAGGGTTTA
>CAJNDS010002190.1:1177287-1227287 GCA_905221605.1 Symbiodinium natans | reverse complement strand
CCAAGTGACGACAGACCCGTTTTTGCAAATGGCCGCAAAAGCCCTGTCAGAGGCATTGATCTGCTGCACATCCTTTAATGCCGTCTGCACCGAGCTGCTGTTGCCCCCATACCCGGCATGGCCCCAGGTAACAACAGATCCGTCACCTCGAACGGCAGCAAAGGCTAAGTGGATGGCTTGGATGTGCTCCACGTTTTGCAACTCACCTTGCATGGAGTCGAAGGCACCGAAACCACCAGGTTCAAAACTGACCCAGGGCGCCACAGATCCATCCTTCCGCAGCGCAGCCCATGCACCTCGATTCACCTGAATCCGTACGACATCCTTGACCTGAACACGAGGAGAATGCCTGCCCCAGGCGATGAAGGAGCCATCGCCCAACACAGCCGCGCCAGCGCCTGAAGTGTCGAACCGGTCTCGGCCAAACAAGACTTGAACTTGTCCCACGTGCAGCGTTAGAGTCTCGCCGCTCTGACAACATTTTGAGACAAGTGAAGTTCCATCCAAAAGAAGCGCCTGGGAGTTGAAGAGCCGCCCTCTTCCCACCCCCAGAGCTTTCTGGGCCTCTTGCCTCAACGCGTCCACAGAGGTTTCTGGCCCAGCCTCTAAGAGAACTGTCCGGCCGCTCATGACCCCCACTGCGATTGTCATCGCCATGGGTTTAGGGTTTAGGGTTTAGGGTCTAGGGTTTAGGGTTTAGGGCAACGTTCAGCTACCAGCTGCGGGAAAGCCGAAAAGCCTTGGGCTCTCTCATCCGGATCGAACCGAAGAAGCCCCGTAGCCGCAGCGTCGAATGCAGCACCCCACCCCGCAAGCCACGGCGCGGAAGCTAAGACTCCATCTGGCTCCATTTAGGGGGACCCCTGGTGTCCCTAGGGTTAGGGTTTTGGGTTTAGGGTTTAGGGTTTAGGGTTCAGGGTTTAGGGTTTAGGGTTTAGGGTTTAGGGTTTAGGGTTCAGGGTTCAGGGTTTAGGGCTACTTAAAGGGGCCCCCAAGTTCTAGATGGGGTTTCCAAGGGCCCCTAAGTTGAATTATAAGTCACATTATTTGGGTTGATTGTAACTCCCTTAACTGAAGTTAGTATAGTAAGGGGGGCCCCTACATGTAGGGGCCCCCTAGTGTCCCTAGATATCAATAGGGTTACAGGGCCCTTCCATGTCAGGTTAAGAATCCATTCACTCAAGTTAATTAGCATAGTTAGGGGGCCCCTTACTTGTACGCCACAGCTTAGAAAACTCGCGATCTTCTGAAAACCTTGCCGGCTAAACCTTAAAACCTTAAAACCTTAAAACCTTAAAACCTTAAAACCTTAAAACCTTAAAACCTTAAAACCTTAAAACCTTAAAACCATAAAACCTTAAAACCTTAAAACCTTAAAACCTTAAAACCCTAAACCCTAAACCCTAAACCCTAAACCCTAAACCCTAAACCCTAAACCCTAACATGCCCAAAAATGCCCAAATCCCACATCACAGCCCTGGAGCCCTCCACCACGGCCCGTGTTTTTGGGGCTACAGCCATGACACTAGAGTACTTCCCAAACCCTAAGCCCGAAACCTGAAACCCTACACCCTAGAATCTATAGACCTGAAGCCCGAAGCCCTAAACCCTAGCCCTAAACCCTAAACCCTAAACCCTAAACCCTAAACAAAAATCCTCTGGATCCTAAGCCCTCTTTGGGGCAGGCTGCTATGGCCCCCCGCCGAGTTTTGTTCCTCCCTCTCCTCGTTGCGCTCCGGTAGGCTCGCCAAGAACTCTTCCTTCTCGCGCTCCTCCTGCTCCTGTCGCCCTAAACCCAAAACAACAACCAATACTTCTAAACCCTAAACCCTAAACCCTAAACCCTAAACCCTAAACCCTAAACCCTAAATCCTAAATCCTAACCCCAGCGGCTGGAGGAAGGAAGAAAATGGCAGATCGCTGCGCGGTCAGGGTCTTGCGTTGGAGCGCGGATTCCCCATGCAGCTTGGGCGCGGAGTTGAGAGGTTTAGGGTTTAGGGTTTAGGGTTTAGGGTTTAGGGTTTAGGGTTTAGGGTTTAGGGTTTAGGGTTCGGACAAACAACCTGTGATGTTCCTGGCGCACAGGGTCGATACGATCTTGCCCCTGACGAAGCCGAGCCTGCCTAAACCCTAAACCCTAAACCCTAAACCCTAAACCCTAAACCCTAAACCCTAAACCCTAAATGGTTGCTGCGGTTCAAGCACCCAGCACACCTGCGTGCTTCGTGCGCTTGACATTGGCCACAGCATCCCAAAGTGCGATAAACCCTGTAAACCCTGTAAACCTCACAAACCCTACAAAAACCCTACCAAAACTCTCTAAACTCCATGAAAACCCCAAAAAGACCCTCTGAACTCTAAACCCTATAAAAAACCCTCCAAACCCCCAAAGAGCCCTGCAAAAAGTCCTATAAACACCCCAGAAACCCTAGAAGAACACTATAAAAAGCCCTGCAAAAGCCCTATAAAGCCCCATTAAACCCTACAAACCCTGAAAGCCCAAAAACCGACAACGCCCTCAGTATGGACCCTCAAAAAGGGGACCCTAAACCCTAAACCCTAAACCCTAAACCCTAAACCCTAAACCCTAAACCCTTAACCCATTTATGCCCTATAACACCCAACGGCCCATACTTCAGAACCCGTGACAGAAGCTAAGGGACCATACTCAGGACCATGTCATTACCCCAATGGTCCTTCAAAATCGTTGCGAAACGCGAGTGCAAACCTTAACCCCAAATATACCCGCAGTCCAGGCACACTTGACCAGCTAACCCCCCCGAAAGCCCCCGAAAGCCCCCGAAAAGCCCCCGAAAACCCCTAGAACCCCAAACCCAAAGCCTTGAAACCCTACGGCCACCATAAAGCCCTAAAACCCACAACCCTGAAGCCCTAACCCCCACCCCAAAAAAGACTAAAACCCTCAAGCCCTAAAACCCACAACCCTGAAGCCCTAACCCCACCCCAAAAAGACTAAAACCCTCAAGCCCTAAACTTTGCATCCCCTCAACCCTATAGGAGCCCTCCTAAGCCCTAAGCCCTAAGCCCTGAACCCGAAAGCCTAAACCCTAAACCCTGAACCCTAAACCCTAAACCCCAAACCCCAAACCCCAAACCCCACCTCGCCTTCTCGCGCTTCAGCGCTTCGAGCCTCCGCGTCTCAGCTTCAGCTTCGAGTTCCTCTTTGAGGGAAGGGTGGTTAGGGGTTTAGGGGTGTAGGGGTTTAGGGGTTGAGGGGTTTCGGGCTTTAGGGGTTTAGGGGTGTTAGGGGGGGGTTTGGGGGGTTTAGGGGTTGGCAACCCCCCCACCTCACCACAACCCATGAACTGTTCAGGGTTTAGGGTTTGCCGTGTAAATACCCCTAAAAATCCCAACAGTCCCCTGAGCCCCTTGGGCCAGAACCCCGTGGGCCTTGTAGTTATCGGGCCCTAAACCCTAAACCCTAAACCCTAAACCCAAAAACCCTAAACAACCCTAAACAACCCTAAACCCCAAACCCTAAACCCACAGTTGGGGGCTGATAGGCAGGGAGTTTAGGGTTGAGGGTTTAGTCAAACTCAAGGGAGGCTACGTACTCCGTACGCATCTTAGCATATCGACTCTGACCCGTAAACCCTTAATCGGTTGAAGATTCCACAGCTGCTTTGCATTTGTGAGGGGGTGTCCTCGTCGCGGAACTCCTGGAGTTTCTTCTCCACGCCTTGGAGCAAAGACATCGGGTTTTGGCGTGTCAATGCTCTGCAAGTACGGCTGCAAGTGAAGCTGAACGTTGGTAAGAGAGAGTGTGTGTGTGTGTGTGCGGGTGGGTGCGTGCGTGCGGGTGGGTGCGTGCGGGTGGGTGCGTGCGGGTGGGTGCGTGCGGGTGGGTGCGGCTGGTTGGTGCCGTGCTGTTGTGTGCGTGCGGTGGGTGCGTGCGGTGCGGCGGGTGGGTGCGTGCGTGTGTGTTCGTGCGTGCTGCGTCGTTCGTGCTTGGTGGTGCGTGTGTGGGTGTGTGTGGTGTGTGTGTGTGTGTGTGTGTGTGTGGCGTGTGTGGCGTGTGGTGTTTGTGTGTGCGTGTGTTGTGTGCGTGTGTGTGTGTGCGTGTGCGTGTGGGTTTGACTTGGTGTGTGTGTGTGTGTGTCGTGTGTGTGTGGTGTGTGGTGTGTGCATTTGTGTGTGCATGTGTTGTGTCATGTGTTGTGTGCATGTGTGGTGGTCATGTGTGTGTGTTGGGTGCAATGTGTGTGTGTGCAGTGTGTGGCAATGTGTGGGCATGTGTGTGTGCTGTGGTTTGCATGTGTGTGTGTGTGTGTGTGTTGTGTGTGTGTGTGTGGTTTTGTGTGTGTGTGTGTGGTGTGTGTGTGTGTGTGTGTGTGTGTGGTGTGTGTGTGTGTGTGGTGTGGTGTGTGTGTGTGTGTTGTTGTGTGTGAAAATGTGTGTGTGTGGGTGTGGTGTTGTGTGTGTGTGTGTGGGTGTGGTGTTGGTGTGTGTGTGGTGTGTGTGTGTGTGTGTGTGTGTGTGTGTGTGTGTGTGTTGTGTGTGTGTGTGTGTGTGTGTGGTGTGTGTGTGTTGTTGTGTGGTGCGTGTGCGTGTGCGTGTGCGTGTGCGTGTGCGTGTGCGTGTGCGTGTGCGTGTGCGTGTGCGTGTGCGTGTGCGCGTGCGTGTGCGCGTGCGCGTGCGCGTGCGCGTGCGCGTGCGCGTGCGCGTGGGCGTGGGCGTGGGCGTGGGCGTGGGCGTGTGCGTGTGCGTGTGCGTGTGCGTGTGCGTGTGCGTGTGCGTGTGCGTGTGCGTGTGCGTGTGCGTGTGCGTGTGTGCGTGTGGATTTTTTTCTTTGCTGTGGCGGTTTGCTGAACGTTGTTCAGGGTTGAGAGTTCAGGGTTTCATGCTCAACTGGAGGGGCCACATACTCTTCAGCTTTGTAAAATCGCCAGAAAACAAGTGGTCGGATTTTCCGAGCATGGGCGATGGAATTTCAAAGGGTTCAAAACAAGCCACAGACTCACTCACAGCCATATAAGACGGCGTCTTCCGTGTCTACCAAGCATCGCCGCCAAGTAGCTGTATGCTTGGCAGCCCAGCAATACAAAAATGCGGGTACACTGTACCATATTCTAGGTTGCTGTATGGGGGGGTTTAGGGTTTAGGGTTTAGGGTTTAGGGTTTAGGGTTTAGGGTTTAGGGAACCCAAAACCCAAAAAATGTACAACATGGTCCAGAGCAGTGGCTTCTGAAGCCAAGCAGCGTGTCAGGCAAAACTCCTGCAGAAAGCAAAGGACGTTCACTTCGAGATGGGCTCTGCCGCACCCTAAACCCTAAACCCTAAACCCTAAACCCTAAACCCTAAACCCTAAACCCTAAACCCTAAACCCTAAACTACCCTAAACCCTAAACCCTAAACCCTAAACCCTAAACCCTAAACCCTAAACATGGTAAACTCCCTCAACCCTAAACCATGTCAAAGTGCCGCCCCAAGCCCTGGATCCCTCAGTCAACCCCCCCGAAAAACATTGCTATAGACCCCTGAGCCCTGAAAAGCCTCTTTAGGCTTGCAGTTTGTGCTGGGGGTTTGGGGATTTTATGTAGCTTCTTTGGTCCCTAAACCCTAAACCCTAAACCCGAAACCCGAAACACTAAACCCTAAACCCTAAACCCTGATTTAGAACTTCGGGGGTCTCAGGTCTTCAGGTCACAGGTGAAGGGCCGTGCTGCATCCCGAGGCTCAAGCCCTCAAGCCCTGGAAGCAACCCTAAACCCTAAACCCTAAACCCTAAACCCTAAACCCTAAACCCCTAACCCCTAAACCCTAAACCCTAAACCCTAAACCCTAAACCCTAAACCCTAACCCTGAGCCCTAAACCCTAAACCCTAAACCGATCGGCTACCCGAAGCCCTGAACCATTCAAGCAACCCTAAACCCAGGTGGGCTTAGTTGCTCTTATGGTGGCCCCCTACTTGGAGGATCATATAGGGGCTTTCTAGGGGATACGAAGTAGACTTACTAAGTCAAAAGGGCTTCCAAGTAGAAGAATCTCAACCCCTAAACCCTAAACCCTAAACCCTAAACCCTAAATAATTCAGGACATGGCACCATTATGGGGGACTAGACTAAGGCCCGAGATTACCTTCTCTGGGGGCTCCTTTGACAACTGAGAGAGGTACACCCCCCCCCCCCCCCCAAACAAAAAAACAAAAAAAACAAGGGAAGTCAAATGAAGACCCAAGGTGTGCCCCTTTCATCTGGGTTTAGGGTTTAGGGTTTAGGGTTTAGGGTTTAGGGTTTAGGGTTTAGGGTTTAGGGTTTAGGGTTCAGGGTTAGGGTGGAGGGTTTCGGCTTTGGGTCTTAGCCTACCTGAAGGCTTGCAAGGTCATTGGGTAGTTAGAAGTTAGAGTTCTAAGTAAAGGTCGCCTATACTTGTAACGTTTCTGCGGGTACTTGCAGCTACTCATGAACCTGCAAGTAATCCTTGTCTAGACCCCAAAGTAACCTAGGAATAAAAAGGGTAGCCTTTCTGGTTTGAAGGGGCTTCTAAGAGAACCTAAACCCCCCAAAAAAGGGCACAAGGGCCTACTTTGGGTCCTCGTAGCCCTAAACCCTAACCCTAAACCCTAATTACTAAAAACTGAAAAAAGGGAATTGGGGCATTTCGGGTTCAACGCGATCCCAAGGCATTTTGGGGTCAACGCGATCCCATCCTCGTTCTGCAGCACGCCGTCGCCGTTGTCATCCAGGGCCTGCAAATGGCAAGGCTTCTGGGTTGAGGGGTTGAGCGGTTGAGGGTTTAGGGTTAGGGTTTAGGGATCTAGAGTTTTAGTAAGTTGAGGATTGAGGGTTGATGGTTGTAGGGTTTAGGGTTTAGGGCTGAGGATTTCGGGTCTGGAGCATCAAGCAGTGTTGGCCTTGCTGCATGTTGATAAGCACTTCCGAACACAACTAACCCCTAAACCCTGAAGCCTAGCCCGTCAGTGAGAGGTTGGCACAGGCCGCGGTTTAGGGTTTAGGGTTTAGGGTTTAGGGTTTAGGGTTTAGGGTTTAGGGTTTCCGGCCTTCAAGAGTCGCTTGGCCTTCTCGTCGTCGATCTCGACTTTGCATTCCTGTTGGGGGTTCTGTACCCTTTCTCTGGAGTAGACCCAGGAAAAAAAGTACAATTTAGGTATAAGTACCTATAATGGGAACCCAAAACCAAAAAAAGTATTAAAGTCTAGTACTCCAAAGCCCAGGTACAGGTTTAGGGCTTAGGGTTTAGGGGCTCTCCGGGACTCCAAATGCCCCTTTAGTACGGAATATTCTTTAACAAGCCTTAATCCCTAAACCCTAAACCGGGGCTTTGGGCCTCGAGGTTTTTGCACAGAGTGACTCCTGCCTAGCCCCCCAGGAACTTTCTAGGGAACCTCATGAGGACCCCTTCCAGCTCTGCACTGTCCAAAAAGGCTCGGTGCGTTTCGCGAGGTGCATTTTCCGAGGCTTTTGCACTGAGTGATTCCTGCCTAAGCCCCAAACCCCTATATATAAGGAACCTCATGAGTCATGAGGTCACCTTGCAGAAGGCTCTGTATTGTCCAAGAAGGCTCTGTGCGTTTTGGGGGCCCTGGAAAATGCACGGGAGCTTTCGGGTTCGGGGTTCGGGTTGAGGGCCGCAAGGACTGCGTGCGTTTTTCGAGATTCTTGCACTACGTGATTCCCCCAGACCTCATGAGGACACCTGCCAGAAGGCTCTGCGCTGTCCAAGAAGGCTCTGTGCGTTTTGGGGGGCCTGGAAAATGCACGGGAGCTTTCGGGTTCAGGGTCCGGGTTGAGGGCCGCAAGGACTGCGTGGGTTTTCCAAGATTTTTGCACTACGTGATTCCCCCAGAACCTTATTAAGGAACCTCATGAGGACACCTTCCAGAAGGCTCTGTGCTGTCCCAGCAGGCTCTGTGCGTTTTGGGGGGCCTGGAAAATGCACGGGAGCTTTCGGGCCTGGGGCCGCAGAGGACGGTGTGAATTTCCGAGGTTTTTCGCCCCCCAAGAACCTCCAAAGAACCTCATGAGGCCCATCCAGAAGGCTCTGCACTGTCCGCAAAAGCTCTGTGCATTTTAGGAGGCCTTCGGGTTCAGGGTGCAGGGTTTCGGGTGTGCGTTCTTACAGGGCCTGAAAACGCATGGGGACATTCCCTTTCTGTGCAGAGTTGCTCTTGATTTCAGGACGTGCGTGCTGAAGACGCAAGTTTCTAGGACGCGCGTGCTGGACGCCGGGACGCGCGTCCCGAGGCAGCTAAGGTCCCCGGCGTACTACATTTGTACTAGAAAAGTCGACTTTCCAGCCACGGAAGTCCCCGGCGTACTACGTCTGTACTACAAAAGTTGAAAAAAGCAAAAACACGACGGTTTTGGCACCGCGACCACGCGAAAACCCGCAGAGGGGTTACGCTTGTATGTCAAGAAATGCAAAAATGCGACGGTTTTGGCGCCGCGACCGAAAACCCGCAGAGGGGTTACGTTTGTATGTCAGAAAACGCAACAACACGACGGTTTTGGCACTGCGCCAACGCCGAAACCCGCAGAGGGTTGTCTGCGCCCACGAAAAAAAGTACCAAAAACGACGGTTTTAGCACCGCCACCCGGCGATTACCCGCAGAGGGTTGTCCGCGGTCAGAAAGAAACGTAAAAAAAACGATGGTTTTAGCACCGCGACCACGCCAGAACGCGCAGAGGGTTGCAATCCCGACTGGCGATGTCAACCCAGCCCGCCGCCTTAGAAAGAGTAATTTGAATTAAGAAATCTAGGACTGGGTACGAAGGTCTACTAAATTCTATGCAAATCTCGTAATTTCTATGAACTTGTACTAAACTCTATGCAATTCACTCTATGTAGTTCACTCTATGCAATTCCCTCTATGCACTTCACTCTATGCACTTCACTCTATGCACTTCACTCTATGCACTTCACTCTATGCACTTCACTCTATGCACTTCACTCTATGCACTTCACTCTATGTCTATGCACTTCACTCTATGCACTTCACTCTATGGCACTTCACTCTAATTATGCACTTCACTCTATGCACTTGACTCTATGCACTTGACTCTGTGTACTTCACTCTATGCACTTCACTCTATGCACTTCAGTCTATGCACTTCAGTCTATGTTGTTGGGTCAGAGGGCTCCGCACGGAAGAACCCTTCGCGATGCTTTCGGGAAAAAAGGACGAAGAGGACGAAGAGGATGACCAGGACAAGGAGCACGAGGAGGGCGAGCACGAGAACGATGACGACAAGGACAGTTATCATGTGTATACCCTAAACCCTAAACCGCCTAAACCCTAAACCCTAAACCCTAAACCCTAAACCCTAAACCGTAAACCCTAAACCCTAAACCCTAAACCCTAAAACCAAAACCGGTGCCACTCTGATATTCAACGGAGACCTCGCGGTTTAGGGGGTTAGAGTTTGTATGGGCCCTGTACTTAGAATGGAAACCCTTGAACCCTGACACCTGAACCCTAGACGCTAGACCCTAGACCCTAAACTAGGCCCTAGAGCCAGGCCCCATAAAGCCGCCTACACGCACCCCAGCACCAACCGTCGACCCGCGACGACCTGAACGGCAAACCCAAATCCTAAACCTTTCAAACCACAAAACCCTGCCTACAACCCCTAAACCCTAAACCCTAAAACCCCCAGACCCTACATCCTGAACCCTAAACCTCAAAACCCCTCAACCCTAATTCAACCCTAAACCCTACACCCCCTGAAGCCCCTAAACCCCCCAAACAACCCGTATACACCCTCAACCCTAAACCCCTGAACCCTACACCCGAAAACCCTGAAACCCTGAAACCCCTAGACCCTACACCCTAAACCTCTAAACCCTGAACCCTGAACCCTAAACCCTAAACCCTACCCCCCCCCCCCCAAAAAAAAAAAAAAACTAAAAAAGCAAAATAAAAACAACCCTAAGCCCTAAGCCCTAAACCCAAACCCTAACCCTAAACCCTGAACCCCAAAACCCCCCCCCCCCCCCCCCCCCCCCCAAACAGAGGCCTCCTTGAGTCCCATCTTCAGCTCCTGCCGGGGCGGGGACTTGTTTGTTCTGCTCATGTCATGTTCAGTGGTTTGGGGTTTAGGGTTCAGGGTTTAGGGTTTAGGCTTTGGGGTTTCGGGTTTTGGGTTTAGGCTTTGGGGGTTTAGGGGTTTAGGGGTTTAGGGGTTTGGGGTTTAGGGGTTCAGGGCTTAGGGGTTTAGGGTTTCGGGCTTCGGGTTGATGTTTATGTGTTTTTTGCTTTGTGTTTGTGCGTCTCCTTTTTCTTGAAGGGGGGGGGGGGGGGGTAGCATTTGTGTATTTGTGTGTGTGTGTGTGTGTGTGTCTTCTTTTTTGAAAAAGGGGGGAATCGGTCTCTATATGAAGTCACAGGGTTTAGGCTTTAGGGTTTAGAGGTTTGGTCTTCAGGCTTTAGGATGTTGACGGCTCAATGGGGCTTGTTAGGATGTTAAGGCTCAGAGTTTCAGGTCAGGGCGCTTTAGGCTCGAGTCGCTGGGGAAGGGTCCCTGAACCTGAACATCCAAAGCCCAAGCCGCAGAACACAAAGCTTAAAAGCCTAAACCCTAAACCCTAAACCCTAAACCCTATAAACCCTAAACCCTATAAACCCTAAACCCTAAACCCTAAACCCTACCCCCCCCCCCCCCCCACGCCTGCTCGTCCAGCGTGCCTGAGGCATCCACGTCCCAGGACCGGAACAGGGCTTCCCGCTTGCGCCTGCAACATGAGGGTAGCGTGTTTAGGGTTTAGAGTTTAGGGTTTAGGGTGGAGGGGCGTTAGGGTTTAACTTACCGTAATTACTGAACCAACCCTGTGACACCGGGCGGCGTGAAAAAAAACCTGTGATACCGCGAGGCGCGAAGGAGCCCCATGAAGTTGGGCTGTACCAGAGGGTCCGTTGGAGTTGTCCTGCCAGTCGTGCATGCGCTGCCAGCGCCTCTCCCACTGTAGAATGTTGCTCGGCCATTGCGGCTTCTCAAGAACACAGCTGCCAGGCGCAAGAAAATTCTGCGCGGACGCAACCTTGCGTAAAAGTGCTCGGATGCATAGAGGGCAGATCTCAAGTCAAGATCTCCGAGGTCTTGAAGGCTACTGTTGAGTGCCCAGTTGGGACAGCTTCCCAAGCAAAAAAAAAACGTTGCAGTGGCATGCTCTCAGCTTTAAACCCTAAGCCCTCAACCCTAAACGCTCGTGGATGCGCTGGGCCGGGCCGAGGCGGGTCGCATTAGCGCTAAAATTAAGGACTGCTGGTATAAGGGGGAACATTTCAGCTTTACGGCTTAGGGGGGCGTGTCCCTGCAGCGTAAACCCTGAAATCCCTAATGCTGGACCCGAACTGCAAGCCCCGAACCAAAACAAATCACATTCTAAGAGCCATAAGGTTTCAACGCATTCTCGTGAACCCCAACTCCAAATCCTAAACTCTGATAGCTCTAAACCCTAAACCCTAAACCCTGACAACCCTACACCCTAAACCCAAACACTCAATGCGCCTCTCTTCCTCTTGCCGGATGGCCTCGAGAAGTGGACATGCGACCCGGAGAACCCCTAAACCCTAAACCCTAAACCCTAAACCCTAAACCCTAAACCCTAAACCCTAAACCCTAAACCCTAAACCCTAAACCGTAATTAAACCCTAAACCCAGAACCCTAAACCCTAAACCCTCCCTGGATAACGCCGAGTCTCTAATCAAGGGGCTTGTGGGAGCTTGAGGCGGTATTTAGGGGGTAGTTGATATGGTAGGTTCAATATGTGCAACTATGTGTGTGAGGATATATATATATATATGTATATGTATGCGTATACGTATACGTAGATGTATATGTATATGTATATGTATATGTATATGTGTATGTGTATGTGTATATATATATATATATATGTATGATTGTAAATGTTGTGCATATGTGCATGTGCATATATATATATATACATATAAATATAAGAATTTGAATATAAATATGAATATAAAATATACACATAAATAAAAAATATACATATACATATACATATAAATAAAATAAGTATAAGTACAAGTGTCTGTATAAACATGAATATAATCATAAAAATCATCTAAGTATAAATAAAAACCAATATAAATGAAGATGTAAATGTAAATGTAAATAAATGTCAATGTAAATGAAAAATGTGCATGCACATACACATATGAATATAAACATAAATATACAATATATATATATATATATATATATATATAATTAAATATACATATATAAACATATACATACATACATACATACATACATACATACATACATACATACATACATACATACAGACATACATACATACATACATACATACATACAAGCATGCATGCATGCATGCATGCATGCACGCATGCATACATACATACATACACACACATTAGCTATTACAGGGGCAAACATGGCCAACTATTTCGGCTCCCTGCATTGCTGCGTCTCGCCCTGCCCACCCTAAACCCTAAACTCAGGGCCTAGGCCGCCCCTGCTACAGTGGGGGGGGGGGCGCTTTAAGCCCTTCCACCTCCATATTCCTGAAAACCTGACTGCGCCTGGAAATCCCAAAGCCCCAATTTGCTGAAATTCAGACCTGCCTTCCCTTGACACAAAATGGCTCTCGCACCCAGAAACGCTTTTGCCACCTCGGACGGCGTGGGGTGGGAGAAAAGTGTTAGATGGCCTTCCAAAAGCTTCTCTTCGCGCCTCACGAAGCTTGAAGGCGCTTTAGCCCTTCGACCGCTGGCGCAAGTCGACCCAGGTTGTCAGTCGCACCCACGATGGGCCCGGTACCGGAGCAGGTTCTCTTCAAGACGAGTACTGGTCCCCTAACAAGGTCATTGCCCTAAACCCCATCTTGGGTTTCTGGGCGGGGTACCCAAGACCCCCAGGCCAGGAGGACCCGGACCCCTCGCCGTGTGTCCAGGACCAGGCCTCAGGCCTGAAACCGGGACTTTCCTGAGACCTGGAACCTGGAACAATTCAGACCTGCCTTCCCTGACACAGGGTGGCTCTCGGACCCAGGAACCCTGACACGGAACGTCCTACAACGGAAGAAGTTTTGGAAGTGGACATTAGGCCTAAACCCTATAAAAGGAACAGGTTTGGGTGGCTTTGCCGCCTCGGACGGCGTGGGGCGGGAGAAAAGTGTTAGATGGCCTTCCACAATCGGGCCAAAGCTGCTCTTCGTGCCCCACGAAGCTTTCGAGCTTGTTCCAAAGCCTAACCTTCACAGCATCTACGCCCTATCACAGCAAACCGTAAACCCTAAACCCTCAACCCTCAACCCTAAACGCTAAACCCTAAACCCTGAAAAACCCTAAACCCTAAACCCTCCACCCTAAACCCGAAACCCCAAACCCTCAACCCTGAACCCTAAACCCTAAACTTAGGGGTTCAAGTCTTGCCTCCAGCTCCTGCACGTCCTCCCGGAGCTTGGCCGCCTCGAGCTGAAGCCTCGGCGGGATGTTTGAGCTCAACTTCGTAGACCAGGGGGCCTATTCTAAGAAGTTTAGGGTTTAGGGTTTAGGGTTTAGGGTTTAGGTTTTGAAACTGTCTGTCAGGTAGGGTTATCAGGTAGGTAATGGTTCCTTTTAGGGTAAAAGTTAGAACCATTCAAGCCCTGAACCCATGAAGTCCCCAAAAAGCCCTAAACCTCCAAAGCCCTTAAAGCCCCCTGGACATGCAAACCCTAAACCCTTAAAGCACCTACCACAAGAGAACAACGTTGGGGAGGAGCTGGATGTTTCACCGTTTTGAGGAACACTGAAACCCTGCGCAGGGGACGCCAACATTTCAAAAGAGTCAAGAAGAGGGTTTTAGGGCTTACAGGGTTTAGGGCATGCTCCCTAAACCCTAAACCTAAACCCTAGGGATCACAAACTCTATAAGCCCTGAATCTACAGGAACCACCCTAAACCCTAAACCCGAAACCCTCAACCTTACACCCGAAACCTAAACCCTAAACCCTAAACCCTAAACCCTCAACCCTAAACCCTAAACCCTTAACCCCTACACTCTGGGAACCCCTCTAGCCGCAGCTCGCGCGACACACGAAATCTGGCAAGAACAGCTGTGGCGCCTCCGGATCTCCTCGTCTGTGTCTAGCGCTGTCACGACGGCGCCCTTCTCCTGCTGACTTTAGAGGTTTATAAAGGGTTTAGGGTTTAGGGTTTAGGGTTAGAGGTTTAGGGCTAAGGGTTTAGCGACATGTGCAGGATCAAGAACTGTTAACAACATGCGTAGGAGGTTTTCGGAAGTTTGCGAACCCTCAACGCACTGCTGCCCTCAGACAAACGAATACGACAAGAACCGCAATGTTGCGGCTTTTTTGGTAGTCCCAGTATGCCACTTTGGAGTCAGAAGTCGACAGGTGCGGCACTTGCAGTCCACAGCTTCAGAAGCGCCTTTTTGGGGCAGTTTAGGGTTTAGCTGAGACGCCCTGGCAACTCTAAACTGCACAGCCCTAAACTCTGAATTTGCAAGCGCAATCCACCTAACCCCGACACTTAAAACCGCCTTAATGTGTGATGTCAGGCAGTTCTGAACTCTATGCCTTCTTCAACTGTACACTCATTGCAGAAAACAAAACAACAAAACAAAATCTTGACCTCAAAAGCATTAAAGGGTAAAAGAGACAGTGAATCTCTGAAACATGACGAGCAGACACAAGTGTGTTCAGTCCTAGGGTTTAGGGTTTAATACACCCTCATCGGAAATAGCGTAGCATAAGGACATGATCCCACTCTTGTTGCTGGTGTTTCAAGAATCGTTGGTGTTTCAGAATCCACAAGACACCTAAACCCTAAACCCTAAGCCCTAAGCCCTAAGCCCTAAACCCTAAACCCTAAACCCTAAACCCTAAACCCTAAACCCTAAACCGACTGGCAAGGCACACGGCTCAAGGGGAATCCACAATAACAAGACGCGTGAACCCCGAGACCGAAAACCACGGGAAAACCGGAGCCAAGCCCCGGATGTAGGGTTTAGGGTTTAGGGTTTAGGGCTTAGGGCTTAGGGTTTAGGGTTTAGGGTTTAGGGGGACAGCAAGCACGGCAGGCAGCGTGTTGGCAGAAACTTCCAGCTACCCCTCCCCGAGCCAGAGTGCTCGTACTGATCTATGTGAACGTATACACACAATACACACGCTAGAGACGGCCACGAGCCGCCTCCTTTAGAGCTTTGGGGTTTAGGGGTTCGTTGGTCTCCCTCACCCACACTCTGCCTTCACGGCCTGCTGCCGGCGGAAGATCTGGGGCAAGGGCACTGAAACTATGACCCTTTAGCCCTCCACTCGAAACTCAGGGACTCTGTAGCCTCATACCCTTACACCCCAAAAATTGGCTGGTGGGCTTCCAGGGGGGGGGAAAAGGGGGCAACTGGGTGACCCTTCAAGGACAACTACAGGCTTGAACCCGTGATGGAAGCGATCCTCTCTCGGCTTCCAGGGGAGAGATATGTAGGGTGATGAGTCGCCAAAATATGCTGAGGACATCCAAGAGTGGTTCCTTTTCGGGTACGAGTCCCTGAGCTGAAAAAAAACCCAAAATACTAATTTAGAGAGCTGAAGCCATGCTCCTTGTAGTTGGGAATTGTTCCGCCTTATACTAGCAGTCCTTAATAGGGATTAGTATCCCCGACTCTAGTCCCTATTAAGGACTGTTAGTATAAGGGGGAACATCCCAAGAACATCCCAACCTGTTGTGTAAAACACACAGATCACAACCTCGATCTAAGAAGCCCCGGTCGCAAACCTTCTCAACCCGCGAGCGCCTGTCACGCCAAACCCCTTTCAACCTCAGACCCCATGACCCTGGGACCCTTCCCCCCCTCCACCTCCCCCCAAAAAAAAAGATCCTGTAAACCCCTGTCCCTTAAAGCCGTAAGCTTTGAAACCTTGAAGCCTATAGGCCCAAAACTCATCACCCGCTTGCCATAAACCGTACTCCTAAAACAGCTAAACCTCGAAGAAGCCCCGAAACCCTAAACCCCTCAACCCTAAACCCGAAACCTAAACCCTATAGACTTCCAAAACCTCAGAGCCCTAAAACCCGGATCCAAAAACAAAAGCAAAGTCCGAACTCTAAACCCTAAACCCTAAACCCTAAACCCTAAACCCTAAACCCTAAACCCCCCACCTTCCATGCAGACCGTCGCGTCAGGGCCCTGGTGCCCAGTGCCGCGGCGGCGACGCCGGCAGCCGTCAGGGAGGCCGAGGCCCCCGACACGCCCCCCGAGGCAGGCTGGGCCTGCGAAGGTGGGTTTAGGGTTTAGGGTTTAGGGCTGGGGTTTAGGGCTAGGGTTTAGGGTTTAGGGTTTAGGGTTTAGGGTTGAGGGTTGAGGGTTGAGGGTTGAGGGTTGAGGGTTGAGGGTTGAGGGTTGAGGGTTGAGGGTTGAGGGTTTAGGGTGTTTTTATCTCAGTTCAGCTTTATGTGAATGATTCTAAGGGTCAAGTTGTTTTGTGTGTGTGCGTGTTTTTTTTTTTTTTTTTTTTTTTTTTTTTTCTGTTTGTGTGTGTGTGTGTGCTTATAAGGCTGGGACTGCAAAGGCGTTTTTGAGGATCCTTAAAGGTCTATTTCCTTTTCAATGTGTTGTCCAAGCTTGTTTAAAGTTGTTGCAAGGATTGCTGGAATATAACCGGTTCTTTTGCGTTGTCGAACGTTTGCTTTAAGGTTTCCCTACGGGCCCATGTACCAGACTCTTGGATACTTGGGCCTTAAAGTACTTCCTATATAGGGACTTTGAGATGGACCCTTAGGGCTTTTTTTAAGGGTTTACAATGGTTTTTGGGGGGGCCTTTGTTGAAGCTTTTTGGGGGCTTCAGGAGCTATTTAGGTTTCAGGTCTGGGGGCCTACAAGTAGGGGGGCCCCGTGGATATAAATCGTTTCTAAGGGCCCTAAATTGGGTCATGAGTCTTGCTATTTACTATTTAGGTTGTATATATATATATATATATATGGGGCCCCTACATGTAGGGCTAAGGGCTTCTAGCATTTTGGGGCTTTGGGGGGGGGGTTTTGGGGTTTAGGCGCTGCGTTGAGGGATCTGCAATCCCAGGACTGCTCATGCCTGCAAGCCACTACTTTTGAGACCTCCAGGGCCTCGACGCGACTCTTGGCTCACACGTGGGGGTTTAGGGTTCAGGGAAAACACCCCCTCCCCCCCACCTCCGCCATTTTGGCCGAATGAAGTCACACCCGAAAGCGCCAAACAACCCACAAAGGCCCATGTCAACCCCAATCGTTCTGGGCTTGAGAGAAATGAGTTTATTGCTTGTGTTGAGATAAAAAAAATATATATATATATATGTATATATATATACAGAATGAATACACACACACACATATATATATATATATGCTTTTGTATATTTATGTACATACATAGTATACATCTTCATACATATATGTAGAGGTTTCTGGGGTTTGCGGGTTCAGGGCTTCTGGATTTCGGAGCTTCCCCACCTGGCCACGCAGCGAGCGGCGCGAGGCAAGCTTGGGGGAGTTGCTGGCCAAGGCAGGCTGGGGCGCCGCCTCTACAGGGTTTAGGGTTTAGGATTTAGGGTTTGGGAATTAAGTAGGGGGGTGTAGCGGGGGGCTTGGGGTTCAGGGTTCAGGGTTTAGGGTTTAGGGTTTAGAGTCAGATAGGACCGGGGCCTGGTGGCAAGATTTCATGTCCATGGCTTGGGAAACTCACCTTCGAATCCTCCAAGCAGCCCTAAACCAAACAAAAGATTAAACCCTACAGCTCCTGAGCCTGGACCGAACCATACCTCCCAAACCCTCAGACCCTCAGCTCCCTGAATTCTTTACCTGAAAAAAACCCTCCTACAAGGGTTGAAGGTTCTTAGACGGTCACCCAAACCAGCGACACGTCCTGGCAACCTGGAAAACCAGAAGGCGTAAGATGACTTAGGGCTGCTGCAACCCTCACCCCCACCCCCCTGCTCGAACCTGAACGGACCCTTTCGATAAGTATATATAAGAGCTACTAGTACGCGAGATAACTCATGCCATGATATGGGGTACTGAGAGACTCAACCAGGGAATATGGGGCCCTTTACATCCTCATCCCTGATCCTTAGTACCCCTACAGGTCCAAGGTTTAGAACTTAGGGCTCCCTATCAACCATGAAGCCTACACCCTAAACAATAAAAACCCTAAACCCTAAACAAACCCTCAACCTTAAACCTTAAAACTAAACCTTAAACCTTAAACCCTAAACCCTAAACCCTAATATGTCTGCACCTCGTGCCTGGGGCGTGACGAAAGCCTGAGGCGCCGAAGACTCAAGAAGCAGCCGCGCCGCCAGGAGCGCGGCGCCTGAACGGTCAGGCTCACATTGAGCAGTATAGGATGTAGGGTTGAGGGCTTCGGGTCTCGGTTGTACCTCTAAACTTTAAACCCAAAACCTTAAAACACTAAGGCGACCGACCATCATGGAACCCCCCCCCCCCTCCCCCCCATGGGGTTTCCAGGATAGGAACAGCCCTGTTCATAATCAGGACAGTCGTAAGTTGCGGCACAGTACCTCCTCCTCAACACTGAACCCTGAACCCTGAACCTAAACCCTAAACCTTAACCCCTAAACCTTAAACCCCCCTGAGCCCTCAACCTTAAACCCTAAGCCCTTAGCCTTAAACCCTAAGCCCTGAATCTTAAACGCTAAACCTTAAACCTTAAACGGCTAGCCGCTGATGTGTCTGGGTAGGCTTCGGCATGCAGTCGTAGACTTCAATACTTTCCTGTGGCTGCTTCGCTGTTGGCCCTGAAACCTGCGGCGGTTGTGGTGGTGTTGTGGTGGCGGTGTTGTGGTGGTGGTGTTGTGGTGGTGGTGTTGTGGTGGTGGTGGTGGTGTTGTGGTGGTGTTGTTCTTGTGGTGGTGTTGTTCTTGTGGTGGTGTTGTTCTGGTGGTGGTGGTGTTCTGGTGGTGGTGGTGGTGGTGGTGGTGGTGGTGGTGGTGGTGGTGGTGGTGGTGGTGGTGGTGGTGGTGGTTTTGTGGTGGTGTTGTTCTTGTGGTGGTGGTTTTGTGGTGGTGTTGTTCTCGTGGTGGTGGTTTTGTGGTGGTGTTGCTCTTGTGGTGGTGGTTTTGTGGTGGTGTTGTTCTTGTGGTGGTGGTGGTGGTGGTGGTGGTGGTGGTGGTGGTGGTGGTGGTGGTGGTGGTGGTGGTGGTGGTTGTGGGGGTGGTGGCTGCGGGCGTAGCCGTCGTTTTCGTCGTCGCCATTACCGTCCCGGCAGTCGGTGTGGTTGTCATCATAGGCGACGATAACGAGGAAAGGGAGGAGACCAGGACGAGGATGGGAGCGAGGAGTAATGTATCATTCTGATTAGTTTTAAATTAGACGAAATAGACAAAAAAACGGCTGTCAATGAAAATGACTGAACTTCGAAAGCTGCATGATGAGTAATAATTGCTTGGCGTTGATTCGCGAGTGGTATGATTGACTGACCGGCTGACAGGCGATCACTTACTATTACAATCTATTGTTGTTTTGTGGATCCCTTGCAACGTTCAAAGCTGGTCAGGGTAAGAATCACACTTCTGTCTCTTCCTGAACCGGAAAAGCCGAAATCCCCAAACCCCTATCTAAATCCCAATCAAGCCTAAAACCCACAAACCCCAAAGCGCCAAAGCCCCAACACACCTACCTAAACTTATGATTTTCCTGGTCCTTTTGAATTGAATCACTTGCATGATACGGGGGATTACTCAAACGCATGGGCCCGCTGGAAGTCTCTACAAGACTGTGCTGCTCTACTTTATAGGCTAGCTAGTAGAGTCCGCATTTAAGCTGAACTCTAATCCCTGAACCCCCCCCCCATCCGCACTCAATTTTCATCCAGAAAGGCACCCCTCTGAACCCTAAACCCTACAGTGAACCCTAAACCCTAAAAGCTCGAGGCAGACCTGTGCTGGTGCTGAAGCCCCGGGATTCCATCTCTGGCACCTCTCGGAAAGGGTTTAGGGTCTAGGGTTTGCCCTAAACCTCAAAGCCTAAACCATCCGAAGCCCGAAACCGCAGGGTTTAGGGTTTAGGGTTTAGGGCTTATAGGGCTTAGGGCTTAGGGCTTAGGGCTTAGGGCTTAGGGCTGGCTTTGGGATTTGCAGGGTTCCATGTTCATGTTTAGCTGTGCATTCTGAAACAGTAGCCGTTGTCGCTCCTGCTGTCTCTGTTGCTCCTGAAAAGTGTCCAGCACCGGCAGACGTCACACCCTCCAAGTAGAATGTCTTAGCTTTCTTGGCGGGAGTTCGACAGATGTCATGCTCTGAGCCTGAAAACCCTAAAACCTTAAAGGCTCCAACAACCCTAAGCCCTAAAACCCTAAACCCGAAACCCTAGAAACCCTAAACACGAAGCCTCATTAAAACACGTATAATGAACAAACAAATAAGCAAATAAATCAGTAAATAAATCAATCAATAAATAAGTAAATGAAATCATATAATTAATTAAAAATATATATATATATATACATATGTATATATATATATATACATATAATTCTCAAAGCCAAATGCAAGAGCATCCCTCCCCCCCCCCCCCCCCCCCCCCCGCGGCCTTCAAAGTGCAGCCGCAGGGCGGAACAAACTTGCTATCTGCTCTTGGAGCGTTGCAACGGCTGCAGGGGCCCGTGGGGTTTAGGGTTTAGGGTTTAGGGTTTAGGGTTTAGGGTTTAGGGTTTAGGGTTTAGGGTTTAGGGTTTAGGGATTAGGGTTTAGGGTTTAGGGATTAGGGTTTAGGGTCCTCTTAAGCCCAAGGGACAATACACAATATCCCAAGGGCCAGCCTAAAAGACTTGGGTGGGCAGTGTTTGACTTCGGGGTTTGAAGCTTTGCGCTTAAGGTGTAGGGTTTAGGGCTTAGAGTTTGGGGTTTAGGGTTTAAGGGTTTAAGGGTTTAGGGGTTTAGGGGTCAGGCCCTCTCAAGAACTATTCCTAAATAGGATCCTCAGAAACCCAAATGCGGGCACTTACGCAAAACATATCCCTGAATGTGAGCCTCTGCCAGCCCAAGAAGCGAAAATATGTAAGCTACCCCAAAGTCCTGCCTAGAAGAGCTTTGATAAGGGCTCTCTGAAATGTGGCCCATTCGGCTTTTTCTTTGGGTCAGGGAGGGGGGGGGGGGGGGCTGGGCTGGGAGCTGAGGGTCTACAGGGTTCATGTTTAGATGAGAGACAGTTTTGGTCTTGGGGTCAAAGCTCTAACTTCTTAATAGGGACTATAATCGGGGTAAGTACTATAATCCCTATTCAGATCCCAAGGTATAGGGTTGAAGCTCCACTGCTCAACAATTGGCAGAAGCAAGTGGGTTCGGGAGCTCAATAGGACGTACGTAGTGCATGAGGCAAATCTGGCATGCAGCATGGCGCAGACGCTAGGAACCCCACGCTACCCATTTACCCCTTGATGAAACCCTAAACCCTGCGCCACCCCTAGTTTAGGGTTTAGGGTACCCCTTGCCCGAACCTTCTACACCCTCAACTCTGAAACCCTCAACGCTCCATGGCTCTAAGTATCTCACTGAGGTAAAGGTAAACCCTGATCTCTAAACGCACCGAGACAATCAAATATGAAGTCCAAACCCTGAACGCACCGAGACTTTCTACCAGCACTAAGCCCTAAAACCCAAACATACCTGAACCCCCAAGTTTTATGATGCCCAAAGATTAACAACCCTGAGCGGCTAAACCCAAACTACTACTTGCTAAAGACGCCCCAAAAGAAAAGATAATTATCCTGTGAAACCCTTATAAGGAAGATTGTTGTCATGCTATTCTGGGGGGTTCAACTGTAAATATTGTTTGCCGCACCCAACCCTGAATCCCAAACTGAGGTGATCCATGTACGGGTTAGGGTTTAGGATTGTCAGCCCTGTGAGAAGTACTCCGGAACGGGAGCCTCCTAAAGACAAATAAGCAGGAACATCCAGAAATCCTACCTTTAAGCCGTAAGCCTTGAACCCTAAACCCGGAACCCCAAAAAAACGTCCGATCCTCCTTAAACCCGAACCCCAAAATCCTAAACCCTAAGCCCTAGGCCCTGAACCCTAAACCCTAAACCCTAACCCTAAACCCTAAACCCTAAGCCCCAAAGCCGAGCCCCCGGACTTCAACTCCGGAGAGGCGAAGTACAGCTCAAAGCGGTTGCCTGGGCTGCTCTGGAGAATTTAGGGTTAGGGTTTAGGGTTTAGGGTTTCGGGTTTGGGTTTAGGGTTCAGGGTTTAGGGTTTAGGGTTTAGGGTTTAGGGTTTAGGGTTTAGGGTCTAGGGTTTAGGGTTCCTAGCGTTCCTAGCGTTCCTAGGGTGTAGGAGAAACCTGAGAATGAAAGGGTGTCCCTGCTTTAGTACAATTGACTTCGTACGGCAACCCGAACCCGAAAACGGAGTCAGGCTAACACAGGGCACCCTAATCAAACAGTATATTTCTATGGGTTATACAGGTTTCCAATCAAATCACACATTGATTCCAAATCAACCCTAGGCCCGAGTTTAGGGTTTGGAGTTTAGGGTTTTGGGGTTTTAGGGCCTTTTAGGGCAACTGTGGAGAGGGAGTTGGGGGATCCGGCCTGGGCTTTGGGTCATTATACTCACTAAACCCTAAACCCGATAAACCCTATAAACCCCATAAAACCTATAAACCCTATAAACCCTATAAACCCTATAAACCCTATAAACCCTATAAACCCTATAAACCCTATAAACCCTATAGGTTACTACACTCCACTTAGAACCTGAGCCTGACCACCGAACGCAAACCAAGTCGATGAAGTTGCCTCTACATGTAGGGGCCCCCTAGTTATACATAAGGTTGTAGGGGCCTTGGTAGGGTTTCGGGTCTAGGGTTTGGGGTTTCGGGTTCAGGGTTCAGGGTTTAGGGTTATAAGTACTACTATGTAGGTTATAACTCCCTTAAACTATCTTAATCTGAGGTTGGTTTCGTAAGGGGGCCCCGACTTGCAAGGATCCATGTACCTACGTAGTCTATACTGAAGCCCTCAAGCAGCTGTATAGGAACCCCCTTCTAGGGTCCAAATATATACTCTACAGTTACATGGATCCTTAGGGTGTGGGTGTTTTGGCAAGACAAGCGCTGTGTGGTCGCATGCGACGCCTGGGGCGGGCCAGATTCAGTTCGCAAGGTCAAAAGTGGAGGCCCTTCTGCCAATTGCTTAAGAACCCCGGAAAAAAAAACAAAACGAAAAAAACAAAAAAATATATTCCGCATTAAGGGTAATATAGGGAATATCATTTGTGTGTTTACTTCTTTTGGGGTTCTTTAGCAAATGGTGGTTTTCTGTTGCCACAAGAGAAGTGAGTTGTAAAGAAGCGAACCAGTGAGCGAATGCATGAATTCACTGGGCGAAAGATGGATGGTATTTTTCTATTAATGTTTATAGTTCCATTTTTCTTTCTACATCCTTTATTGCTGTTGTCAACGCGGGCTTCGTTTTTTTTCTCTTTGCCCGCGAGGGAATAATATTAACAAGAGAACAAGATGAAGAGTGAAGGACGGACGTGAGGATAATGAACTAGTGAACGAAGTGAACATAGCCAGTTACACAGAGGGGTCCTGTTGAGCATCCTAAACCCTAGACCCTAAACTTAAACCCTGAACCCAAAACCACAACCCTAAACCCTAAGCCCTAAGTCCTAAGCCCTAGACCCTAAACCCTAAACCCAAACCTAAACCCTACCCCATCCTTGTTTAGGGTTGGGCCTGATGAACCTGGGCCTGTTTCATAGCAGCCTGGGGCCCTCTAGTCCCTGTACCCTTACCCTGACACTTACCCAGAAGAATGGCATTTTAGGGTTTAGGGTTTAGGGTTTATAGGGGATGCGGTTTAGGGTCTGGGGTTGGGGGTTAGGGTTTATGGTTTGGGGCCTCTGTCTTGGGGCTATGCCCAGTAGAATATTGGCTACTACCATGTGTCCGTTTGAGAAGTGCCCGGGCACCAACATGCTAAGATCCTGAAGCCCAACTCCCAACTCCAAGGTTGCTGAGGAGAGTGGCAAGTGGAGAGAACTGCTGCCTGCGCGTGTGTCGAGGCTACTAACTTGGTTTAGGGTTTAGGGTTTAGGGTTTAGGGTTTAGGGTTTAGGGCATGCACCTAGATAGTATACCCTTGGGCCTCAAGGGGGGGATCTCATACAGCAGATCTAGGGCCCTTAAGTGTATACTACATAGTAACCCGTAGGGTAAACCCTAAACCCTAAACCCTAAACCCTAAACCCTAAACCCTAAACCCTAAACCCTAAACCCTAAACCCTTAGGGTAAGCTCCGGGCGGTTTAGTGTTGAGGGTTCAGGGGTGGTTCAGCTCTGGGCTATAGCTTCGGTAGCCCAGTCACCATGTTCTAGTAAGGGCACCCTTTTTTGGGTTGGTTACTTTATAAGGGAACCTTGAACCCTGAACCCTAAACCCTAAACCCGACCTGCTAGACTGCCACGACTCTATGACGGCAACCGAAACCCCACACCCGAAGGAGACGGGTCCCCGGACCTCGGGTTTCGGGTTCAGGGTTATAGGGTTACAGGGTTTAGGGTTACAGGGTTGTAGGGTTGCAGGGTTGCAGGGTTATGGGATTGTAGGGTTGTAGGGTTATAGGGTTGCAGGGTTATGGGGTTATAGGGTTGTAGGGTTCTAGGGTTACCATAGGGTTATTATAGGGTTGCAGGGTTGAGGCTTATCGGCTTCAGGGTTCTGGGGTTTAGGGTTTAGGGTTTAGGGGCCCGTGAGGATTGCCATGCGCTGCAGACCCTGCGGGTGTCATCGTCAAAGGGTTTAGGGTGTAGGGTTTAGGGCTTCGGACATGGGGTTTTGGGCATGGTGTTTCGAGATTCTGGGGCTTGAGTGGGTCGCAACTGGCTCATGCAAAAGACTTGGCTTCAACAAGTTTAGCGACCCATGCTTGCTACCCCAAAAGTGAGCTCTAATTAAGGCTAACTGCTACTCTACATATTACATATATATATATATATATATACATATATATATATATACATATATATATATATACATATATATATATATACATATATATACATATATATTTATATATATTTATATATATATATATGTGTGTGTGTGTGTGTGCGTGTTTACCCTGAACCCTAAACCGTGAACCCTGCAGCCTACAAAGCAATTGGGCTTGAGTGTGCCTCAGGCACAACGTAGCCGTTGGAGGTCCGGGCGAACTGGATCAAGTCCTGAAGCTCTGGTTTAGGGTTTAGGGTTTAGGGTTTGGGGTTTAGGGTTTAGGGTTTAGGGTTTCGGGTTTAGGGTTTAGGGCTTAGGGTTTAGGGGTTGGGGCTTAGGGACAGCTTTCTGTGGGTTATATAGGGGGGTTTAGGGTGGGGTTAGGGTGCCGGGTGCTCATCAGGATGAAATCATTCTCGGTGCACATCGGGTCTCTTCTATTTGAGAAATACCCAAATGGGATTTGCGCCGAGAGACATGCTTAAACTATTAGAGTACTTCTCGGGCCTTCATGGCCCGTAGATAAGTCGAACAGATATTGCGTACGAGGCTTATGGTGAAATTGTTCGACTGCGTCCTCAGACAACTGTCGCTGACTGAAGAACCGCAAAGCCCAAAACCCTAAACTTGTAGGTGAAGAAACTATATGCCAGAAGCAAAGCGTAGGGCTTAGGGCTTTTCAGCCTTAGGGCGCCTAGGGCTTGCAGGGCTTCTAGGGTTGCTTCCCATGCTTCGACGAGTTTAGGGTTTAGGGTTTAGGGTTTAGGGCTAGGGTTTAGGGTTTAGGGTTTAGGGTTTAGGGTTTAGGGTTTAGGGTTTAGGGTTTAGGGTTTAGGGCTTAGGGCTTAGGGCTTATAGCTTATAGGGTGTAAGGGTTCACCAAGAAGCCGTCCTGAGCATATTCGTTCCACTTTGCCTCGGCCACAGCAAGCTTCTGGCGCACCTGCTCTCCACCACCAGGGGGATGAAAGCCGTATGAGTTTAGGGCTTAGGGCAGGGTTTAGGGTTCAGGGTTTAGGGTTTAGGGTTTAGGGTTTCGGGTTTAGGGTTTAGGGTTTAGGGTTTGGGGTTCAGGGTTTAAGGGTAGGATTGAGAGTTTACGCTAAGGGAGTTGAGAGCTGGCGACCCCTCCCGGAGCCCGAAAGGGCTTCAGGGCTCGGGAACGATTCATCCTAAACTCAAAACCCCAACCCTAATTCTGATATAAACCCTAAACCCTAAGGCTTTAACCCCACTTCTCTCCCCCAGGACTCCAGCACAGTCGTCGGGGGGGACCTGGCCTGGACATGGCTATGAAGCGATACCGCAAGTTGACAGTCTGAAAGGACAGATGAAACTTGGGATGTTCCCCCTTATACTTGCAGTCCTTACTCGGGACGATAAAAAGGGGTACTATAATCCCTATTCAGGACTAATAGTAGAAGGGGGGACATCCCTACATCCCAACTTGTAGGTCCTTCCTTCATTTTGGGCAACAAACTGTGCACCCCCCCCCCCCCCCCCCCGAAGCCTCAAACAATCGTCGGGCTCCTTTGAGTCCTCTTGCTCGCGCGAAAGGTCTAGGGCTCCAAGAATACAAATAATACCTACATTGGGAGTCTGAAGCCGGCAATTCCTACTCTGTGGGCAATTTGGAGCCTTTGCCAGGGTTTAGGGTTTAGGGTTTAGGGTTTAGGGTTTAGGGTTTAGAGTTTAGGGTTTAGGGTTTAGGTTCCCCAGAACCCCGGCGGTAGGCCTCTACCGGCGCACTGTGGTGGCTCAGCCCCACGACGTGCACCTGGTGGTGCGGTTTAGAGTTCAGGGTTCAGGGCTCAGGGTTTAGGGTTCAGGGTTTAGGGTTTAGGGGCGCTCGAGGCCGAGGGGTCAACTTCCAATGGTGAATTGACAGCACATACGCATCTTGGCTTCGATATTCTATTGATCTATGTCATCACTTCTGTTTACACGCGTATACACATCGTATGCTTGCACTTGCTTGTGTATTTTCTGTTCATACTTTCACTTCCTGAACCCTCAACCAAGGGTTGCCAAGACCCGAAGACCCTACAAAGCCGGAAAACTCTAAACCCCGCAGACTCGACAAACCCCATAAAACCCCACATGCCTTGAAATGTTCCCCCTTATACCAGGGATTCTAATCGGGGGGGGGTACTTATAATCCCTATTCAGGACTGTTTGTATAAGGGGAACATCCCAACACATACCCTACAAACCCCACCAAAACCCTACAACCACTTAAACTCTAAACCCTAAACCCTGAGCCCTAAACCCTAAACCCTACAACCGCTTAAACCCTAAACCCTAAACACTAAGCCCTAAACCCTAAACCCTACAACCGCTTAAGCCCCTGAAACCCTAAGCCCGCAACCCAAAGACAGCTGGAGCCTCCATCATTGTCTCGACACCCTCCGTGCGATTCTGACCTTGGGCTGGGAGTTCAGGGTCTAGGGTGTAAAGAGCGGTTTAGGGCTTAAGGCTCAGGATTTTCGAAACCACGAAGCCCCTCTGGATTCGCGAACCCTGAAAAACGTTTTTGAGGTTTTACTACGCCCAAAGGTAACCTAGGAATCAACAGTGTACCCTGTTTGAGTTTAAGGTGCTTATAAGTGATAAGGGAACCTAAGCCATAATCAAAAGGGAAAAATAGGGCCTAATCTGGGCCCTAGTTTAAGTGACTTTTGGGGGGCGAGCGGTTCCATCATCACCCTAAACACTTGCCATATTTTGTCCAGTTTCCCAGGGCAAGTCTCATGCTGGAACCATGTGCCCCTTAAACCCTAAACCCGTGCCCCCCCCCCCCAAACAAAAAGCAAAAACAAAAAAACATAGTAAATAATTGTCACTTACTCTTTTGCTGAGGAAACCCTAAGCTCGGTACCTAACGCGAGGTCCCGGTTCAAATCTTCAGCAGGGCAGCTACTAAACTCAAGGGAGTCATACTCAAAAAACTGTTAATGTACCCAGGATGTACTCCTAAGAGGTTCCCTTAACATACTCCTAATACGGCCCTCATATTCCCCTAGGAAATCTCTCAAAGGGGTCCCCAAACCCAAGGGGACAACCTTAAGGGTCCAAGGTCCCATGATAAGCCAGCAAAACTTCCTAAACCCTAAGCCCTAGACTTCCAGGGACCCAAGTTATCGTGTACTTAATGGTCCTATAGTCACGTAAATATTCGGTGTCTACAAATATAGGGCTGCACCCACGCTACTTCTTGAGGTTTAGGGTTTTGGGTTTGGGCTTAAGGTCCCTAAACCCTAAACCCTAAACCCTAAACCCCCTAAAACCTAACCCCTACCCCCTATCTCCGTCCGAGTTTAGGGTTTAGGGGCTGACCTGCACTCTAACTTGGTTCAAAAGTATTTCTACGATTTAATTTGAGGTAGAATTCCCTTAACTAAGGTTAGGGGGGGCCCTGCTAGTAGGTGTTAGGGAGGCGGGCTGGGTGCGCCACGGGAGTCGGACTCGATGCTGTGCTCCGCCTGGAGGCTCTGAGGGTTTAGGGACTTTTAGAAAGTTTTAGGTTGAGGGTTTAGGGTTTAGGGTTTAGGGTTTAGGGTTTAGGGTTTAGGGTTTAGGGTTTAGGGTTAGGTTTAGGGTTTAGGATTTAGGGTTTAGGTTTAGGGTTTAGGGTTTAGGGTTAGGGAGTTTAGGGAGTTTAGGGTTTCGAGGCAGCTCGCCGGGCTTAGGAGGTTGAAGTAGTGGGGAGTCCAGGGTTTAGGGTTTAGGGTTTAGGGTATTGAGCGGATTGAAGATGTTAGAGATCGGGGGATATTGCCTTGCGCCCTGCCGCGTCCACCCTGAAGCTCCAGCTCTAAACCCAACCATCTAATCCCTCAGCCGAAACTCTAAATCCCCAAACCCCCGAACCCCAAACCCCAAAGCCTAGGGCTTAGGGCCTAAACCCGAAACCCGAAAACCTAAACCCTAAACCCTAAACCACCTACTATAGCTCCCGCCTCGAACCCACATTTCTGGCAGCGACTTCGGGTAATGGGAACCCCAAACAGGAAACTCCAAGAATATAGTAGGAGCATATAATGGGAAATTAAAGGGCTTAGGGTTTAGGGTATAGGGTTTAGGATTTAGGGTTTAGTAGGAATATAAAGGGAGGACAAGGACCCCGATAGTTACATTCCTTCTACATTCCTACTACGTTCTTAGGGATCTCTGTTTGGGGTTCCCATTCAAGTCCCTTTAGTCTTCCCCATAAGTGCACCAAAGCCCAAAACCCGAAACTCTTTGAGCTCCCCATAACAAGGGTTAAGGGCTTAGGGTTTCGCCTTTGACATAAGAAGTCGCGCCTTGCTGTCTGCGCCGTCGAAGTGCTCCCTGCGGGCAGATGGACTGTCTGAAGTTTTGGATGGGTCGACCCTGAACCCTAAACCCAAGTATTGAAGAGGTACTTGCCGGCTCCAGGTAGTTGAACTTTCATGGTGCTTCTTAACCAGCTATAACTGTACTTATAACTGTTCTTATAACCCTATTGACTTTTTAAGGGGCTTACAAGTGGGTTATAAGTACAGTAATACTTGGTTGATAAGTACCCCTAAACCCTAAACCCTAAACCCTAAACCCTAAACCCTAAACCCTAAACCCTAAACCCTAAACCCTAAACCCTAAACCCTAAACCCTAAACCCTAAGTACAGTTGTAATTAGTTAATAAGTATACCATGAACCTCCATGTAGGACTCTTGGTCTCGATCTGCGCTTTCAAGCCCGCAACCAGCACCCGGGACCCGAACCCTAGAGCTGTCAACGTCGAAAATCCCCGGACCCAGAAGCCCTCTCATGGTTCAGGGTTTAGGGTTCAGGGTTTAGGATTTAGGGTTTAGGGTTGAGGGTGTAGGGTGGAAAACTGGTGAAAGCCGCAACCCTGATCACCAAACTCCTGACCTTCGCAAGGGGGAAAGGCAATGGCCTGAGCTCAGTCTTGCGCACCGTGAGCGCCGAGTCCCGCAGGCCTGCCCGGAAGCTGCGAGGTTTGGGCAAGGCATTGAGTCTTATCACTTTTACCCAAAGGCTCCTATGTAGTACCTTTTTGGGGTAGTATACCAGAGTCCCCTATAACTAACCCAGAAAAGAGCTACATTAGAGCCTTTAGGTATAAATCAAAATGCACCTTGTTGGGCTTGCAAACCTTCGAAGTATATTCATGAATGAGTTCCCTTGCACAGAAAGAAGGGGACACCCCAAAAAATGGTCCAACCCAGCCAACTGCCTTCTGGAGTGTTCAGGGTTCAGGCGTTGAAGCCTCAAACTTTAAACCTAAACCCTAAACCCTAAACCCTAAACCCTAAACCCTAAACCCTCAGCACAAGAGCTCCATGTGCTGCCATTGGTGCTTAGGGCATCTAACCTCAGGGGACTCAGACTTCTACCCCCTTATAAGGTTGTACCCCAAAGGCTTCCCTTAAAAGACTCCTAGTCTAGGTTGCCCAGTATCCTAGGATCAAAAAGGGTGCCCATTTGTGCTTAAAGGGGTTGATAAGGGAACCTAAACCCCGCAAAAAGGGAATAAGGGCACTACTGGGCATCCTAGTTAAAAGACTCCTAATATGGCCCTTCTATGCCAATAGAGGATCCTTAAAAAAGGGTCCCCCAATTAGGGGTTTAATTTTAGGGGTCGAAGGTAGAAACCCATGACAACCCTAGAACCTCAACCCTAAGCCTCAATATGCGTTCTTCAATCAAGGGATGGGCCTTCGATCGCGTCCACGAGGGCAGCCAGCAGCGTATCAACCTTTCTGAGATAGGGTTTAGGGTTGCAGGGCTTCGGGTAGAGCTTGATAACTCTCGCTGTTAAGCCGTCGGGCTTTCGTGCCATTATGGGTTGGCAATGGTTGAGCCTGACGAGTACACAACAATAGATAGGGTGCTACAAGCATACAGTTCTATCCTGCTTATGTAAACGAAAAACGTCCCCAAACCCTAAACCCTAAACCCTAAACCCTAAACCCTAAACCCTAAACCCCTGCTGCGCCTCACTGAAGACTGCTCCCAGCTCCGACTTTCGGAGAGACCTTGCGGTTTAGGGTTGGCTGCACTCAGAAGGGTTTAGGGTTTAGGGTTCAGGGTTTAGGGTTTAAATTATTTTTTAGCTGCCGATTTAAGAAGCCCAATAAACCCAAAAAGGCTAAGGATCTAAAGTTACAGTAAAGCACTACAAAGTAGGGTTCAGGGGTTCCTATAGAGCTTTTGCCAAGGCTTAGAGTTTAGGGTTTCGGGTGTACCTTAGGTATGGTCGAAATTTAGGGTTTCGGGTTGTTGTATGCTGTTTTGAGAGAAAACAGGTTCGGAAGAGTTTCGTCGTGTGTCTTTTTTTGTCAGGATTTCGGGTTTTGTATGGCGTCTACCAGGGGATTGTACGGCTTTGGTAAGGGTCTTAACTATCGAGGTTTGGGGGTTTAGGGCTTATTGGGTTGGACGTGGCAAGCCGGACCATGTGACGTTGCAGTTCGCAAACACTGTCGGCCAAAACTTTCCGTGGCGGTTGCGTGCGTTCGCCAGGTTCCCTGGATAAGGTTCCTCCCTCGTAGGGCTCATATACCGAGAGACATCCACTTGTGGCGACGACGAAGTGCCCGCATCTGATGCCTTCCCTTACTACACTAACTTCCGTTCAAGGAGTGATCCTGATGAGGAGGCCTATAACCCAGTTTAGGGCTCCTTATAACCTCTTTTGTATCTAGGGGGCCCCTACATGGGCCCCTCCATGTAAGAAATGGATAAGATTCGGCAACCCTAATGCCACAAAAACCCTAAACCCCCAAACGCCAAATCCAAAACAAAGCACCCTCCCCCCCCCCCAAACCCGCAACATTAAAACACAGTCCTGGACACAAAAACCCCAAAATCAAAAATTGTAAAACGAAAGAAAGCTCCTAAGTTCTAAACCCTGAACCACCACGATGATGAAGATAGGGCTTCGGGGGTTAACAATCTTCTCATGGACTAGTACACAGCCTGACGCAGGGAATATCCGTTATCCGCCATCACCGCATCCCGGGTGTGGTGTCCAAGTTAAAGTTAATGTTTCTTGCGTTTGTCTTAAGAACGCCCACTTCGCAAGCAGCCTCACATTCAAACCTGCACGGTGAAAGGACGATCCTTTACGTCGTAAGTAAATAGCTTAGTTGAGAAGGTTCTGTATCTGGTTGCACGTTGGGCTATGTGGAAGGGGCTTGCAAGTTGCAAAGTAGGGGTTCCGGTTGTAAGGTGGGGCTGCTGGTTGTACAACGGAGCACACGCCCCTCCCCTAAACCCTAAACCCTAAACCCTAAACACCAAACCCAATCTGCCTCATGGTCTCGATGACCTGCCGCAGCTCCCCACTTCGGAGAAGCTCAGCCTCAAGCGTCTTTGGTCTAACATTTGGAACACCTAATAGGGTTTGTTTGGGGTTTAAGGTTTAGGGTTCGGGGTTTGGGGTTTAGGGTTCGGGGTTTAGGGTTCGGGGTTTCGGGTTTAGGGTTTGGGGTTTAGGGTTTGGATCACTGATATACCTTACAAGTACACACTATACCTATAAACAACCGAGACCCAAGAGTAACCGGGTGCCTGTTTGGTTGAAAGCGGGTTATAAGGGAACCTAAACCCTAAAACATGTAAGGAGCCTACTGGGGCCTAGTATTGATAAGGGTTCCTCTAGCTGAAGCCAGAGAGATCTTGGGTTAGGAGTTTAAGGTTCAGGGTTCAGGTTTTAGGCTTTCGGGTTTAGGGTCTAAATGGGTCTATGGGACGTTCCCCCTTATGCTAACAGTCCTTAGTAGAGATTATAGTATCCCTGCCCACCCCCCCCCCCCCCCGGATTAGAATTTCAATCCCTATGAAGGACAGTTAGTAGACTAACCAAAAGCGCGCAGCCCTGAGCTGTTCCAATGTTGGGCTTCTTGAGGCAGGGGGCTTAAGGTTTGAGCGTTTTGAAGAAAAAAACCAACGGCGATTCGGCTAGTATGCTTCCTTTGGGCTAAGATGTCGTCTGAGCCCCAAAACACCCCAAAAGAAACAACAAAAACCTGCCCACCCCCAACCCTATACCCTATACCCTATACCCTAAACCCTCAACCCTCAACCCTCAACCCTCAACCCTAAACCCTAAACCCCGGAGACCTGGTTCTGGAGAGCGCTGATCTTTGGCACGAACTTCTCCACAGAGGTCTCCGCATCGTCGAAGCCCTTCTCAGGGACCTGCCATCTGTCAGCTTGCTCTTTCTGGCAAACCCGGCCGAGGTAGTAAAGTAAGCCTTATAAACCCCAAACCCTAAACAACGAAACCCTAAACCCTAAACAGTAAACAATAAAGCCCTACACCCTAAACCCTAAACCCTAAACCCTAAGCTCTAACTAAATGGGAGGGTCTGTTGCTTCGCGTAAGCTGTAGGGTTCAGGGTTGCTGACAGCAGGGCTGAACATCCGTTCTGAATGTGCCCGAAGACGACGCTAAACCCTAAGCCGTAAAACCTAAACCGCAATACTCTGAACCCAGGTTAATATAATCCTCTCCAAGATTAGTAGAGGGGGTACTCAATCTGAACGTTCATCCACGAAGCCTACAAAATCTCAAGGGTCCAGGGCTTAGGGTCCTAAACCGCCCAGAATTCTAGAACACTTGAGGCATTCTGGCGCTGAAGCTCCGTATTATGCCTTGCTGAGAAGAAAACTACTGCAGGTACCAGTTTCCATGGCAATGACCGGGCATCCGAATTTTTCTTCAAATCTACGATAGCTTAACAGAAGTTCCTTCGTGGCAACACCCTCCACCTAGCCTGGAAAGAGAACTTCTCTTTTCCTCATCCTACACTCGTTCAGCTACGAGTAGAATTCAACCCTGAGCCGCAAAATTCTCAAGCATGGGAACGCTGGTTGAGCTGAAAACCAACCCTTAAACCCTAAACCCTTGTCCCTGAACACCTGCACCCTAAACTCCTACACCTTACGGCTGCTACTACTGCTGCTGCTAATGTTGCTACAGCTAGTGCTTGCAGCGGCTGCTGCCGCTGCTGCTGCTGCTGCTGCTGCTGCTGCTGCTGCTGCAGCAACTGCAACTGCAACTGCAACTGCAGCTGCTACTGCAACTGCAGCGGCTGCTGCTGCTGCTGCTGCTGCTGCTGCTGCTGCTGCTGCTGCTGCTGCTGCTGCTGCTGCTGCTGCTGCTGCGGCTGCTGCTGCTGCTGCGGCGGCTGCTGCTGCTGCTGCTCCTGCTCCTACTCCTACTCCTACTGCTACTGCTATTTCTACTGCTGCTACTACTACTACGACGACGACGACGAGGAGGAGGAGACCACGAGACCACGACCGACGACGGCGATACAGCCACGTCCACTGCTACTTCCTGAGCTGGGCCCTCCGGCGGTGAGGGTTGTCGTTCCGCTGCTATCCGACGACGCCTAGAGAGCGCAAAGGCGTGAGGAGCCATGTTCGTTTCGGCAGGGTTGCTCGAAACATGGGCTGAGGGTATAGGGTCGGGTATAGGGAATGCGGGCTTAGGAATTGAAATTCGCCGTAAGCCGAAAAAGCTGGCGATTTCGCACCTATACACAACTCCACGGCCAGCCTCCTGTCAGGTTTGATGGAGCAACCGAAAAGAGAGAGAGAGAGAGAGAGACAGAAAGAGAGAGAGGGAGACAGAAAGAGAGAGACAGAGAGAGAGCGAGCGAGAGCGAGAGAGACAGAGAGAGAGACAGAGAGAGACAAAGAAAAACCCTAGGCATTGCCAAATGAAACCCACACCCGAAGCACCTGAACCCGAGACGCCCGAACCCCTCAACCCTAAAACTCAACCCTCAACCCTGCATGGGCTATTAGACCCTTTAAGCCCTTAAACGGGCCCTTTATAGGGTTGGCTAGGGGGATTATAAGGCCTAATAGCCCATGCTGTACTCTATTCAGGGATTCAGGGTCTGAGGCATGCAAACCCCTCCCTTGTTTAGAGCTAGAAACAATAAAACCCTAAACGCAAAACCCTCAACCCTGAACCCTAAACTTCACCCACATGGGTATCTCCCAAAATAGGGATACCCCGTTTCTACCCAAATAGAATAGAATCCTCTATACACCTTCACCCAGTCAACACCCGACTTCGGGGCAGCCTGTTGTCGACCGCTTTTCCGAAGAGTGCGCTGGCGTCCTGCAGGGGCGGGGGCTGAGACGGGGCTGAGGATTTAACTGGCTCGAAGGATGACTTCGGGATTGGATGTCTTTAAATGGCTGCCATGCGCATGCTCCAGAGCTCTGGCGTGTCTTTTGAACAAGTGGGGGCAACGTGTCGGCGCAGATTCCAGGAAAGACGGGAAAGTGGGGTCCCTTTCTAGCAGGTGCTTAAGGCCTAAGAGTCAGTACGGTGATCATCTGTACTGATGTTATTTAGGTTCATGTATTCTTTGAGAACAGGCAGAGCTTTTTCGGTATTTAGATCCAGCCAATGTCTCTGTGGGTGGCATCTGCGCGCAGAACTTTGTGAACCTAATTCGATCCTTGGAACCTGGTGAAAAAACAACATGATGAACCGGTTGGTTTGCGGTGTAGCCAGGGTGTGGGCCAGTTGTTTAAACTGTGCTGCGGTGAGGATTTGGGACTGGAGAGTTGGTCTGCCTGCTAAAACCCACTCGGGTCAGATTTGCGGGAATAACAGGAGTCTTTGATTCCTAGTGCCCTTCTAAGGTATTTGGGGTACCAAGCATCAATCGTTTTGAATTTTGATTTCCAAGGCCAAAGTATCAAGTCCGTATTGCAAGGTAAGGATGGCAGCGTGTGCTTTCGCCTTTCTGGCATCAATTGCATGCTCAGCGGCGTGTTCCCAGGTGAATTGGGAGCCTACAGGGTGGGGCCCCCTAGTTATAAGTAGAGTTATAAGGGCCCTAAATTGGGTTATAAGGACCCTAATTTAGGTTATAAGTCCCTTAACTACAGTTAGTATAGTAAGGGGGCCCCACCCTGTAGGTACTTCGTGGATGTGGTAACTGGCACCGGAGAGCCATCCGCAAAGTAGAGTTTGCGGGGCGTCGGCGGTGTGCTCCAGGGAAACTGCTTTTCTTTGTTCAAAAGCATACACCGTAAAGCGTGGCCTCGACTTCGATCGCTTTGAGTATGTCATTGTGTACTTTCGTGACTGATATAAGCAGCGTGTCATCCGCATATTCCAGATCATATAGGGTTGTGGTTTAGGGCTGCCCCTTCCCAGTCCAGTATGCTCAGAAGCATCCTGGCCGGTGAAGGGCGCCTCTTTACAAACCAGCCTCCCTATCCTCCCTAGATAGATATAAATCGAAATAAAAATATATATATATATATATATAAATAAATATATATATATATATATGTATGTAGGGCTCTCTAGATATATGTAGGGCTGTAAAGGCCCGAAGGTGTGTATATACATGACAAATACCCGAACTTGAGTTTACAAGTTCCTTAACTCTACTTCCTACTATAGTAAGTGGGAGGGCGGGGGGGGACCCAACAGTAGGAAGGTCTGACTCATGAGCCTGTCCGTGGTACTTGAGATTGTGGGGTAGACATGCATGGCGGCTGGGTGTTCTGCTGTAACTGGTTTAGGGTTTCGGGTTCAAGAGACGCGGCTTTCGGAATGTAGGGGCTCACTGTAAGGTTCGGGAATTCCTTTCACATGTGGGATGGCCCTAAACCAACCCTAAACCTTGGGATGTTCCCCCCTTCTTCTAACAGTCCTTAATAGGGATTATCTAGGGGGGGGGGGGGTTACTATAATCCCTCTTCAGGACTGTTAGTATAAGGGGGGGAGGGGGGGGGGGGGGGGGGGGGGGGGGCGCATCCCAAGCTCAACCTCAAACCTGCCAAGGCTAGCCGCAGTCAAGATCAACATGACAACAAAGGGCCCTGTTTACCAACCAAAAGGTAGGGTTTAGGGTTGAGGGTTGAGGGTTTAGGGTTTAGGTTCTAGGGTTTAGGGTTTAGGGTTTCGGGTCATGTCTAAGATTGGCATTTTCCAAAATAGGGGTACCCCTACTAGCCAAAACAACCAGCACAATGAGTTGTGGTTTGGGCTCACAAGCCCTACAAACCCAAAACCCCGTGCGAACCCGAGTCTGCAATTGTCTCGCGTGGTGGGACCTCCAACCGCAAACACGCAATGCCCAAGTTGGATTTGGGAGGCTAAACCTCTTCTATACTCCCCTTAGAGCCTTAAAAAATATAGATTTTTAATATACTCTTGGGACGCTAAACCCTAAACCCTAAAATATAGCTCTCCTCGGACGTTTGCCAGGCCGGCGCAGAATCCCACCGAGCCAGCAGCCAGAAGAAGCCTCAAGGGGGTGAGAGTTTAGGGTTTAGGGTTAGGGTTTGGGGTTTAGGGTTTTGGGTTTAGAGCTCCGCCCAGGGGCGCCCGATGCAAAATCCGAAAACACGACCGTGACAACTCCACATCCTCAACGGACTCCAACATGTTTCAATTATATCAACCCCTGCACCCAATGCAAATTCAAATGCTTGCCCTAAGGACCTAAGGTTTAATGTTTACCTGGGCACTACAACTGCCGTTTTTGTTGTGTTGCTGGTTAATGGCCTCTTTACTACATACATGACAGAAAATACGAGAAATAAGGTGACCCCCCGCCTCCCCCCCGCAAAAAAACGAGAGGAACTACTATTCTAGGGCCCAGAAAGGAGAAAGCATGACTAGACCCGAGAGAAACCTAGGAATGAAAAGGTTAGTCTTTTGGCTGAAAGGAGCTTATACAGAAACCTAAACCATAAACATGGAGTAAGGCCCGTCCTAGCTCTAAAACCCTAAACCCTAAGGCTGAAGTGCGAATCCGTCAGACCCCGGGAGCAAACTCATAAAACCTGAACACCCTGAACCCAACCACCAAAACCCTGCCAAACAAACCCCACGAAACAGGAAGGAAGCAGGGCCCTAAACCTGAAACCCTAAACCCTAAACCCTAAACTCTAAACCCTAAACCCTGAAACCCAGGGACGCCTGGAGGCGTCGTAGCTGCTGAGCTCCGGGGCCGCCGCGCTCAGCTGGCGCATCGAGAGGGATGCAAACGTACTTGGAGGTTCATGGTGCTTATTCACCAATTATCACTGTACTTAGTTTAGGGTTTAGGATTTAGGATTTAGGGTTTAGGGTTACTGTACTTAGAGAGTTGCAGTGAAAGAAGGCGCACTGTTTAGGTAGGGAAAGCTTAGGTTACAGGGGGGGGGGGCGATTCTTGCTTTATCAGCGTGTGAGATGTGTCGAGAGTACTCTATCTATCTATTCATACATACATACATCCATCCATACATATATATATATATAGATAGATGTGTGTGTATGTATACATATCCATCAATGTATATATATATATATATATATATATGTGCATGAATGTAAACAGACAAACATGCACATGTATTAGCACACGTTTCAATTGCACAGGCAAATTTATGCATGTAAGGTTTAGGGGCTTCAGGCTTTGGGAAGCTCAGGATGCGAAGGATCTGCTGTCCCCACTTCTTCAGCCCTTCAGCTCCCCAGCACAAAGCCTCTCGAGAATTACACAGGGTTTAGGGTTTAGGGTTTAGGGTTTAGGGTTTAGGGTTTAGGGTTTAGGGCAGCCCCGCCCCCCCACCCCCTCCCCCCTCCTGCCCCGTCCTTTCCCCAGAACCCTTTTCCCCCAACCAAAACCGGACTCCGGACTCCCTACGCGGAGAAGCTGTAAGCCTTTCGAAGCCAAAGCAACGCCTACCCCCCAGCCCTACAGTCGAAATCCTAACCCCAAGCCAACTCCGCCCTGGCATTTCGCTGCGCCTGGGTCGACGCCTGGTATCACTGCTGCACTCAAAGAACAAGGGGCTTGCCGCTTGCGCTTTAGGACTTAGGGTTTAGGGTTTTTGCTTGAAGGCCCATAGCAACAAAAAGTCGGGGGAGTGGGTGAGTTTGCGATTGGAGTGGGTTGCGTGAGAAACTTCTGAAAAACGGTCGCTAAGGCAAGCTGCGCTTTGGCCTTAAGTGGAATCTTGCCACTGCGCAGGAACATTTCAAATCGGCTTTCGAGATCAGGCGCTTGGAGGGGGACACGGACCACTGTGACTGAAACGTGAACACCCTAAACCCTAAACCGCTTCAACACCCCAAAGCTCCTCAATGAAAAACCCAAGTCCCCTGCTTTCAATGGCATGAAACCCTAAATCCCAAACCCTAAACCTGAACAGCCCAAAGCACCGAATGCCAGCTGCCCCGTCTCACCCAGCCGCCCGTGTAGGGTTTAGGGTTTAGGGTTTAGGGTTTAGGGTTTCGGGCTTAGGGTTTTGAGTTTGAGGCTTAGGGTCTAGGGCTTGGGGTTTAAGGAAAGCCACCCCTCGGCCGCACACTAGAGCAAACCCCAAAATGCCCCTGACCCCTAACCCCTAAGCCCTGAACCCCAAATCCTGAACCCTGAACCCTAAACCCTAAACCCTAAATCCTAAACCCTAAACCCTAAATCCCAAGACGAGCCGGATGATGAGGAAGAAGGCGACGGTGGCTCAACGGGTGCAGCCGTCTTCCATGAGCTTTCCAGGCTTTCAACAAGGCCATCCCATTGCTCGCAGGCCTGGACTGCAAAGGTTGGGCAGCTCTCTGCCGTTATGAGCTCGTCCCCAATGCCGTCGAGTCGGATGTGGAGTCCGCTGCACTCAGCACAGTGACGACGTTGATGGCGTTGATCTTGTATGTATCGTTCCCAGGCTTCGCCGATGAGGCGGGTGACGAACATTCTTCGGTCCTTTGCTGCTAGAAGCTTAAAGTCTGCATGCCATCTACCTCATTGATGTAATCTTCTTGCCCTTCTCTAAACCCTAAACCCTAAACCCTAAACACAAAGCCTTCACCATTCTCCCCACAAGGCGGTCCACGCCATGAAGCCCGGAAGCACTCAGCCTCAAACCCCTCAACCTGAACGCCGCAACCCCAAAGACTCCACAAACTCAAATGAACCCTAAATGCCGTAAATCCTGAATCCTCAGGTCTAACCCCTACCCCCCAAACCCCAAACCCCAAACCCTAAACCCCAAACCCTAAACCCTGAAAACCCAAAAAACCCTGAAAACCCTAAACCCTAAACCCTAACGTGAATTCCAAACTCTTGGGTCGCCCCGGCCGGCACATGTCCGTCTGCGAGGCCCGCAGGCGGCAGGCGTGGGGCCAGAAAGGCCAAGCCTCCATCAGTCGGTGTTTAGGGTTTAGGGTTTAGGGTTTAGGGTTTAAACCCTAAACCCTAAACCCTAAACCCCCCTAACAAGAGGCGTCTTGTTGTTCTTCCCTCAGGCAAAAAGGCCGGGGGCTCGCAGAGCCCCTGCCTTTGCGAACCCACCCTTGAAAGGCACCCACTGCCCGCGTAAGCCCGCAACATTATGGGGTCGTTTCCGCCTGGGACCGCCCCCCCCCCCCCCGCCCTCTACATTAAGGCCTTATTGAAGGTACTTCCCTTTCAGGGGGGGGGGGGGGTCTCCGAAGACGATTTTGCCTTTTATTGATTGAAGAGTGCGACCCTCTTAGGGACCCCTTATATACTCCAAATAGCCCAAAGTAGGAAACATGTACAGACTTTAGACCCCAATGTAGGTATTGCATATATATATATATATACATATACTTGGAGCCATAGGGGGTAGAGGCGAAAAGAGACGATCAAAGCAATAGTAGTAGTGAGTTGTCCGAAAGGCATTTGCTATTGATGCTGCCGTTCATTTAGATTCCGATAGATAGCACCACAGATAGATTGAAAAACAGCAACTTCCATCCATGTTTCAGAATGAAAAACTTGAAGCAAGATGTCAGAACAAGCAAGCTGTGAAATACAAGTAAATAATATATTTAAATAATATAAGTACATAATATAAGTAAATAATATAAGTAAATCTCGGTAAACAAAAATTGGTCCGTGTCACGTGTCAGCCGTTGCCTGGAGTCTGCGCCATGCTTTGCAGAGGCGATGGCGCCTGAGAGGGCTCGCTTGGGGACGCCAATTACCCTCCAAATCCTATACTTGGCTGCACTCAGAAGGGTAGCTAAAATTAAATTTTTAGCTGCCATATTAAGAAACCCAATAAACCCAAAAAGGCTAAGGATCTAAAGTTACAGTAAAGCACTACAAAGTATGGAGTCCAAAGCTCGATAGCCCCAAAGCCACAAAGCCCCAAAGACCCAAGCACAAAACAAGAGAAGTCCTAAAACTGCAATTTCGATTGCTTCCAGTCGGTTAGGGTTTAGGCATGCTAGACCTCTAAACCTACAAAGACCCAAAACACTAAGCCCTAAACCCTGCAGTCCTAAACCCGCCTAAACCTAAACCCTAAACCCTAAACCCTAAACCCTAAACCCTAAACCCTAAACCCTAAACCCTAAACCCCAAACAAGCTTCAGGTGCGCCTTCAGGCCATTCCAAGAGCTGAACACAGCTTTGGAGCGAGCCAAAGTGCAGCGGGTTGGCTTCCAGGTAGGGTGTAGGGTTTAGGGTTTAGGGTTTAAGGTTTAGGGTTTGGGGTGTAGGGTTCAGGGTTCAGGGTTTACGTTTTAGGGTTTAGGGTTTCGGGCTACAGGGGTTAGGGTTCAGGGTTTAGGGTTTAGCGTTCGGGGCTTACAGGGTTTCGGGGTTTGGGGTTCGGGGCTTCTGGGGCTTCGGGTGTGGGTAATCTTCGATTTTCAGAATGAAGCCGCATCCCAGCGGGCAGGAGAAGAAGGAACGGTTCCCCGACTACCCCCTCTATACTACCCCTCCCAGGTTTTGCAGGGTTTAGGGTTTAGGGTTTAGGGTTTAGGGCCCATAATTAAGGCTATTTAGGGCTAATTAGCCCAACTAAGGTTTTTTAAGGGGGGCGCCTAGGGGGGGAGTAGGGAAACCCGGGTTCAGGGGATGGCTGGGAGGGGTACAGGGTTTTGAGGTCGGGTTGGGGGGGGGGGGGGGGGGCTCGAAGCTGTGCCCAAAACCCCAAACCCTAAACCCTAAGCCTTAAGCCCGAAGCCCTACACCCGAAGCCCTAAACCCTAAACCCGGGGCTTTGCTTAGTCAGGCTCTTGAGGGCTAGAAAAGAGGGGCATACTCATGGGCGCCCTAGGGATTTGGGCAAGTTCCAAAAATATCGGTGTCATAACCCTAAACACTAAACCCAAAAGCATAAACCCCAAACTCCAAACCCTAAACCCTAACTATGGGAACCCCCCCCCCGCCCCCCACCCAAAAAAAGGAGGCCCACTAATTGTGAGAAACCCCATGTGAAGGGTGTCGCATTGATATTCTTGGGTCGTGGCTAGGCTTGCCTCGCCTTGCCCACACAGTCAGGGTTTAGGGTTTAGGGTTTAGGGTTTAGGGTTTAGGGTTTAGGGTTTAGGGTTTAGGGTTGAGGGCGTTTAGGGCATTTAGGGCTTTTAGGGTTGTCCCCCAATGTCCTGACTCCTACTGCACCTTGCAAGATTCATCGTCCCCTAAACCCCCATAAACCCTGAACCCGAAACCCCGAATCCCCTAAACCCTAAGCCCTAAACCCTAAACCCCAAACCCCAAACTTGTTTGCGTCAAGCTAGCGCAAAGAGATGGCGTGTCTCAGCACCGCGGCTGAAACTTAAAAAGAGCGCCCTGGAAGACCACGCTTGGGGCTTAGGGCTTGGGGTTTAGGGTTTAGGGCTTAGGGCTTAGGGTTTAGGGTTTAGGGCTACAGGGTTTAGGGTTTAGGGTTTAGGGCTACAGGGTTTAGGAGACATTGGGCCATCTGTTCAAAAGAGCCTTTCTTCCGGGGTGCTGGGGTTTTGGGGTTCAACCATGCAGTTCAAGGGTTTAGGGTTTAGGGTTTAGGGTTTAGGGTTTAGGGTTTAGGGTTTAGGGATTTCAAGACTTAAAGCCCTGAACCGCAGACCCTAAACCTAGGGTCTCAAGGGTGTAGCAAGCGCAATACCAGGAACGCCCATAGCGCCATGTCGAGAAAGTTGTCTAGGTTCTTCACTAGCCTAGGGTTTAGGGTCTAGGTTTATGGTCTAGGGTCTAAGGTTTAGGGCTTGCTTGCCAGGGTTGACAGCTGAACCTCACAAAGAAAGGAGTGTGTTTATCCCAGAATCCAAGAACTATGACATCGTTTGGGGCCCCAGACGCTTTAGACCCTAAACTCTGAAGCAGGACCTGCCGACAATTGCAAGATGTCGACCCAACTCTGTACGAAACAAAAAGGGAAAAAGGTTCTCTGAGTCCTAGCCCTTAACCCCAAACCGTTACCCCAAACGCTCCCCTAGACAGCAACCCGAACTGATCCTTGTCCTGGGACTTGGGGCACATGTGGTCTCAGGACATAGGCTTTGCTTGAAGGGCATTGTATGCTTCGAAGTTTCCACGGACACCATACTTTACTAAGAAATTTCAAGCCCCACTTCCAGCCCTAAACCCTAAATGCCCTAAACCCCTAAGCCCTAAACCGCCCTAAACAAACCCTAAAACCTAAACCCTAAACCCTAAACGCCAAACCCTAAACCCTAAACCCTAAACCCCAAACCCTAAACCCTAAACCCTAAACCCTAAACCTGGGTCGTCGGTCGCGGCATCGCGGCGTGGACATCTCCAGGGCCTTCTCAACAAATTTCCCTGAGGCTGTTCTCCAGGGCGGCCCCCCCAAGTTTGCTACGGTTTAGGGTTTAGGGTTTAGGGCTTCGGGTTTAGGGACTTTCCCTGAGGCTGTTCTCCAGGGCGGCCCCCGTAACCAAGGCTCAAATTAAGGGTGCCCTTTTTTGCTTAAAGGGGCTTTTAAGGGAACCTAAACCCCCCCCCCCCCCCCAAAAAAAAAAGGGAATAAGGGCACTACTGGGCAGCCCAGGGCTGTTCTCCAGGCCGGCCCCCCTCCAAGTTTGCTGCGTTGAAGTGCGGCCGAAGCCGGGGGGGGGGGGGGGGGGGGGGGGAAGGATAATTAGGCTTTGGGGTTTCGGGTTTGGGGTTTTCGGGTAGGGTTTAGGGTTTGAGGTTTAGGGTTTAAAGTGGGTGTTGAGGGTTCTGCGATGGTGCTAAGGATTTAGGGTTCAGGCTCCATCTTGACTGCGACAGAAGCGCTTCTCCTGGCACCTGAAGAAAAGCCAAAGGCGGTCAGCAACAGACGAGCTTAAAAAGACCTTCTGGCGCATGCGGATGTGGTGCCATGAGCCCTAAACCCTAAACCCTAAACCTTAAACCCTAAACCCCAAACCCTAAACCCTTAAAACCCGCAACTTCCTTGGGCTTCCTCAGGGTGATCCTTGGGTCATGAGTTGCTCGGGCACCAGGATCTTACAAGCCCTTTGGGTGCACCTCTTGGGGTTAAGGGTTTAGGGGTCAGGGTTACGGTTTAAGGTTTAGGGCTTAGGGCTTAGGGGTTTAGGGTTTACCCTTTGGATGCTGACAAGTCCCTGGCAGTCTTGGGGCTTGGGGGGGTTTAGGATGGTTTAGGGTTAGGGGTCGAGGGTTCTAGGGTTTCGGGGTTTAGGGTTTAGGGGTTTAGGGGTTTAGGGGTTTAGGGGCTTAGGGGTTTTGGGGTTTAGGGGTTTAGGGGTTTAGGGGTTTAGGGGCTTAGGGGTTTAGGGGTTTAGGGGGTTTAGGGGTTTAGGGGTTTAGGGGGTTTAGGGGTTTAGGGGGTCTAGGGGTTTAGGGGTTTAGGGGCTTAGGGGTTTAGGGGTTTAAGGGTTTAGGGGTTTAGGGGTTTAGGGATGAGGGTGCTGACACGTCTCTGGTCATCTGGGGTTTTTGGGTTTAGGTTATAGGGCTTTTCGTATTTACCAAGTGCAATATGTAGCGTGTATGTTCTGGGAGAAGGCCATGAACACGTGCTAACGTCCGAGGGCGTTTAGGCCCCAAAGCCTAAACCCTCAACCCGACACCCCACAAGGCTCTCAGTTGGCAACTCGAAAACCCAAACCCTCCACCCCGAAAATGTGGGGGTTATCATGGGGGCATAAGGGGGGGGGGGGGGGGGTCATAGGGGGTAGGGGGGGGGGATAGGGGCTTATAGGGGTATAAGGCTGGTATAACGGGGTTTTTGGGGGAGAGGGGGGGCAGGGGGTGGGGCCTGAAGCTTGGGAGAGAGAGCTGCTGTTCCGAGCATGGCCCTTAAACCTCTGCGACATGCTCCCTTAGTTGCGGAGCTCATAAGCCCCAAATAAGCGTACACTTTCACAGGGATTCTGGAAAAGTGTACTCATTCAGCTCCTAAGCTCCGAATATCACCCTCTTCAACACAAAAGAAAGGAAAAGATTGCACATGCTAAGGGCCTATCTAGGATGCTTAGATGGAAACGCAAGGTTTCGAGGTTTCGAGAGGGCTTGACTCGAGCAAATCTGGGTCAGGGTTTCGGGTTTGGGCCTGGCTTAGGGTTTGTGTTTGCGGGTTTTGGGCTTTGGGTTTTGGGTTTTGGGTTTTTGGTGAGTGAACCGCCCTAAACCCTAAACCGTAAACCCTAAACCCTAAACCCTAAACCGCATGAGCCTGCAGATCTTCGAAGACAGACACAGAATCTACAGGAGTCTCTGGAAGCCGCGAGAGTCTGGGTGCAATCCAGGCTTAAAGGGGGCAAGAAACCGAAGCTTCCTGTACTTGGTCGCCCAGCAACCGTATTCAAACAAGGGTGCCCCTTTTTGGAGTTGAGGGTTTAGGGTTTAGGGTTTAGGGTTTAGGGTTTAGGGAAGAAAAAGGCAAATTGCGTGCCACTGGGCTACCAAGTGTACACCCCACGGACAGCCGCACAAGCTCCTTTGAGCTTGGTATCTTCCGAGAACTCGTCGTCGGTCGATGGGCCTGTAGAACTGCTGTACGATGACAGCCTCTCGCTTCGAGATAGGTCGTATCCTGCGCACCCACTGGCTGTTAAAGACCTCTGTTTAACTCTCCTCTTACAGCTCCGGCTTTTTCACCCGACAGTGAGAAGTTGTGATTTTTCAAACTCATTACCTTAGTAAGAAGTCTGCCTCTCCGAGGTTAAGGGCCGAGTTTATGGACGACACTGTCGATGTCATGCGCGCACTTTCAGGCTTCCAGGTGTCAGAGCAAGAGGATTCTGGCTGCGCGGTGGCTGCACCCAGGTTGACAAACTCATCATGAACAACAGCCCTCAACCCTAAACCCTAAAACCCTAAACCCAAATCCCAAACCCTAAACCCTAAACCCTGAACCCGAAACCCTAGACCCGAAAACCTGAATCCCAAACCCTGAAGTTGGCTTGCTCTTAGACTCCCTTCTGCTTGCGCTGTGCCCCTCGAGTAATAAGCAGAGTCATAAGGCCCGTTTAGGGTTTAGGGTTTAGGGTTTAGGGTTTAGGGTTTAGGGTTTAGGGTTTAGGGTTTAGGGTTTAGGGTTTAGGGTTTAGGGTTTAGGGTTTAGGGTTTAGGGTTTGGTACCATCCTTCGTGTGGTAAGGGGAATCGACTTGCAAGTTCTTACTGGGCTTTGCTTGCAGCTGACGACCGCCTTCTCAACGTGAAGCCATCTTCTACAGGGTGGGGCCCCCTTACTATACTAACTGTAGTTAAGGGACTTATAACCTAAATTAGGGTCCTTATAACCCAATTTAGGGCCCTTATAACTCTACTTATAACTAGGGGGCCCCACCCTGTACAAGAGCCCTTGAAGATTGGGCGCCCAGGAACCCTGCGAGATGAAGGGATTTAGGGCTTAGGGCTTAGGGCTTAAGGTGCAGGTTTTTTTTCTACAGGCAGGTTTGCAAACGGATCCTACGGCTGATTTAAGGCTCAAATAGAAGGTTTAGGGTTTATACAGGCTTTATGGCTTATACAGTACTTGATCTTCGGGTTTACACATGGCTATGCAAGTGCCAGTAACTAAGCAGTAACTAAGCAGCCGAAGCTGAGATCTCTTTGAGCTCTCCACTATCAACCCTGCAAAACATCAAACACCCTAAGCCCTAGACCCTGAACCCGAAGCCTACAAGAGCCCTAAGCCCTAAACCCTGAACTCGAAACCGCATCCCTGGATGTCATGGCCAGGCCGAATTTCGTTGCGCTACCCTTCCTGCAGCACGTCTGGACGGGCCCTGGTGGCCTCTGCTTCGGAGTAAATAGGTTCTGATATGAATTAAGGGGTTTAGGGTTAAGGGTTTAGGGTTTAGGGTGTCTGTGGTTGGACTTAGCCGGGCATGAAGCCTTCGAATTCTCTCATAGCGCCAGTAAACGTTCCAGAGGTTCGTATAATTAGGGTTTTGGGTTTATTGATAAAGCCGCAGCTGGCTGCGACAATGCAGGGTTTAGGGTTTAGGGTTTAGGGTTTAGGGTTTATAGGGTTAGGGTTTAGGGTTTAGGGTTTAGGGTTTAGGGTTTGGGCGGTTTGGGTTTAGGGATAAGGCACTGTGTTATACAACTACCGATCAACCCGAGAATCCATTCAACACTGAAACCCCAAAACCCCCGAATTCTATAAGTCCCAAACCCCAGTCAAGCCATGAACACCAATCCCTAAACCCTAAAGCCTACACCCTATACCCTTTACCATTTGCCCTGAACCTAAACTTGGCTGCACTCAGAAGGGTAGCTAAAAATTAATATTTTAGCTGCCATACTAAGAAACCCAATAAACCCCAAAAGGCAAAGGACCTAAAGTTACAGTAAAGCACTACAAAGTAAACTCCCCTAAACTCACCGTAGGCCGCCCGGACTTTTAAAAAACAAAAACTCCGTGAAACCCTAAACCCTAAACCCTAAACCCTAAACCCTAAACCCGAAACCCACCCTGGGGCCGCCCAGACTTTTACAAAAAAAAAACACCTCCGTGAAAGCACTGGCATCTCGTAGCCCCGAGCTGAGAACATCGGCCTTGAGGGCTAGGTTTAGGGTTTAGGGTTTAGGGTTTAGGGTTTAGGGTTTAGGGTTTAGGGTTTAGGGTTTCAGGGTTTAGGGTTTAGGGTTTAGGGTTTAGGGTGTAGGATTTAGGGTTTAGGGTTTCGGAATCAGGGTTCAGGGTTTAGGGTTTGGGGTTTAGGGGTTCAGGGTGAAACCAAACTAGGTTTCCTTCCGAGTTTGACGTACTATATATAGAGGACGTGTGTGCTGCAAAGACATAGACAAAGGCTAGGCTGCCCAGTAACCAAGGCTTAAAAAGGGTGCCCTTTTTTGCTTAAAGGGGTTCATAAGGGAACCTACACCCCCCCAAAAAAAGGGAATAAGGGTACTACAAACCCTAAACCCTAAACCCTAAACCCTAAACCCTAAACCCTAAACCCTAAACCCCAAGCCCCCTAAACCCTAGAAGGGGCCCAAATGCAGAAGTACCCGTATCGAAGCACAGGCAAGACATCGGCCTCTTAGCAGAAAGCTATATACAAGTAGACCGCCAGATCGGTCCAGGGTTTAGGGTTTAGGGTTTAGGGTCAGGGTTTAGGGTTTAGGGTTTGGGGTTTAGGGTGAGCTGCGGTTACATAGCCCTCAACCCTTCTTCAACCCAACAAGTTTAGGGTTTAGGGTATAGGGTTACCTTTGAGCCAAACCAGCCCTTTGAATCTAGCGCTCCGCCCAGAAAACACCAGGGTGGGCAAGGGGAGAGAGGGGGGTGGGACTGATGAAAGCAACGCTGCATTTCTTTGTGAGAGGGGGGAGGGGAGGGGGCAAAAGGGCTGCCCGCGCAATCTTAGAAACCCGGTCTTTACCATACAATTTTCCATTACGTTCTGTTACCTCTGCAATATTCTGCAACAAGAAGCTTGCGATGTCTTTACCATATCTTTGCCATACAATATTGCATTTGTGTTCTGAGAACTGTGTGAAAATTAACAGGTATTTGAGTATTTCTGAAACTGAGTGCGCAGCAGCCGCCGGCGAGCTACGCGACAGCCAGGCTTCTGATTCTGATGCTGGGAAAAAAGTTGCCAGGCAGCGCACCTGTGCAGTTGAGGATATTGGGGCTCAGGCAGGGTTTAGGGTTTAGGGTTCAGGGTTCAGGTTTAGGGTGTTGGGGTTTTAAGACCTCTTCTCAGGACTCCAAGTATACAGACTTCTGTAACGAGCTACCTACTTTGAGGCATAAAAGCCACGTAAACCCTAGGCCCCCTTCTGTGCCCCATATACCCCTATAGGCCCTAAACCCGACTTTGGGCTGTTGCAGCGCAAGGACCCCAGGGCTTTGGCTTGTTTCTACACACGCAGACCTGAACCGAAGGCTTGGATCCGTCAGAAGGAACTCTTGGTACGCCAATAACCATATGCATGGGGGTTTCCTGGAGTCCTTACTCTAATAAAACTCTACTATTGTGGGACTATGTTGGGGTCCCCTGTTTTCGTAAACCCCACATGATAATCAGGGTACGCTTTCTTTGATTGGGTTACTTTCGAAAGGAAAATTGAACCAACAAACGGGTAAAAGGTACCACTGGGCTACCAAGGCAACCAGGTGCTCTAGACAATTTATGGAGGGGCACACCTGATTCCCCTAAGCTGCACCATCGTTGGGGTACTATTAAAAATCATTTTCGTTCCGAATTCTGATTAAGTATTCATAAAACATGATTCTCAACAAAGACCCAGTAAATTCCTACAAAACTCTCAAGTTGTAAGTCCTGCCGCCTACGCTGTTAGAGGATCGTGGGGGTCCTCGGTGACAGTTTGGGGTTTACGGTTAGGGGCATCCGCTGTTCATGGTTCGTATGTCAGACTTAAGGTTTAGGGTTTAGGGTTTAGGGTTTAGGGGTAGGTTTAGGTTGAGGGGTAAATGTTCGGGATCGGTGGAAGACGAGTTCGACGTAGGGTACCCTGTAGACAAACCTTTTGTTACGCCAAGCAAGACCCATGAACCTTCTGGCAGTGTGTCTTACAACCTTGCGGTTGACATGGATTCTGCGCTTTCTGGTACCCTAAGCTATCCTTAAGAACCCAGAACCTACCTTTTCCACCTGGTTCTTAGTAGAGAATGAGGGAATTAGGGCCCTATATATACCCTCTAAGGGATTGTATAGGGTACCTCATTCCCTCATTCCCCACTAAGAACCAGGGTTTTTTTCGTCGGCAAAAGAAGAAGTTTATAGGGGCGCTGTGGGAATGACCTAGAAGCCCTGAAGCTCAAAACCCCATA
>CAJNDS010002190.1:1004787-1172287 GCA_905221605.1 Symbiodinium natans | reverse complement strand
GGGTTTCATGCCGATCCCAGCTGTAGTTATTCAATGAGGGTTTGGGGGTTTAAAGTTAAGACCCTAAACCCTGTTTAAGTGGAATGGGATTGCTGCGTAGTTCCCTGAATGAACTATAAGTGGATGATCGTTCGTAACTGCTATTTTGGCTCCGGTACTACTTCATTCTATTGTTGGCAGGGTACAAGTAGAAGTTTATCAAATGTTCTTGGGGGGGAAACGCGTGCAACCTCGGTTCTGAACGACAGTTCCCTAAACCCTATATAAATGCTCGACCAGTTGGGTTTCTTTTGTGAAATCTGAGCTGGGATAGAAGACGTAAGCCTGCTTACCAAGATCCCGATTAAGCGTGGCAAGATGGAGGATGATAACGGTACCCGTAACCTGAGAGCCGACTTAAGCAGGGCTGTATGGATTAGGGAAGAAGGAAGATTTCATTCGAATGGCTCATTGGAGGTAGTTGAATCTAATCGTACTGTACGAAGGGTGAGGGTTTAGGGATCAGGGGATTTTTTTGGCTACAGTACTATAATGTCTTACTTGCTTACTCGGCCACTTGAAATTGCTCATGGAAGCAGAAGGAGCAGCACTTCAAAGCATCGTGACGCGCGGCTGCCTGTAGTTCAGCTGCCGGCTATCCGACGTCGGGCTTCCGTGGCAGCGGGCTCCCAGAATGACCTCAAACCCTAAAACCCTAAACCCCAAACCCTAAATCCCAAACCCTAAACCCCAAACCCTAAACCCAATAAACCCTAAACCGCCACAACAAAAACACTAAGCAAACCTCCAAAGCTCGATAGAGTGAGAGACACTGGGCCTGCTATGCACGCCACGGAGCTTCCTACGGGCAGGAGCTCTACAAGTCGGGGCCCCCTTACCATACCAACTTCGGTTAATGGAAGTATATACCCTAAACCCTGAACCCTAAACCTTAAACCATAAACCCTAAACTCTAAACCCTAAACCCTAAACCCAATCTAGGACCCCTGTAACCCAATGTATAACTGGGGAGGGCCCCTTCCTCTACTCCTACAACTGAGCCAGGGCTTGAACTTGGTTTAGGGTTTAGGGTTTAGGGTTTAGGGTTTAGGGTTTAGGGTTTAGGGTTTAGGGTTTAGGGTTTAGGGTTTAGGGTTTGGGGTTTGGGGTTTGGGGTTTAGGGTTTGGGGTTTAGGGTTTAGGGTTCCAAATTAGGGTAGAGGGTTCGGGGTACAGGGAACATATAGGGTATAGGAAAAAGGGTTTAGGGTATGGAGTAGTAAAAGGGTATAAATTAGAGGGTAGAGGGTAGAGCGTCTAGGGTATAAGGTAAATATAGGGTATAGGGTTTAGGGTATAGGGTAATTCTAGGGTAGAGAGGGTAGAGCGCATAGAGTTTAGGGCATCGGGTATAGGTTATAGGGCATATACGGGGTATAGGGTATAGGGTATGGGGGAGAGGGTTTGGGGTATAAGGTACAGGGTCCAGGGTAGAGGGTGTAGGGCATAGGTTACATACAGGATCTTGGCTCAAAGGGTTGGGGGCGGGGGTGGGGGGGGGGGGGGGGGGGGGGGGGGGGGGGGGGGGGGGGGGGGGACCTTTCTTTCCTGCTCAGTATATGCCTTATACACTGGAGGATGGCTTTGAGTAGTCTCAACTGAAAGCTCAGGAGTAGTTGTCAGCGCTCTGATAAGGGCACCCCTATGTTGGGGTTGGTTAGGTTATGAGTGAACCCCAGAACACCCCCAAAAAAAAAGGTAAAGGGTGCGGTGTCAATCTGGTTTCTTAACTACCCATAGACCGGCAAGTCCAATTCGGCTGCCATTCGGGACTCGTTCTAAAGGTACGTATTTCTCATGGGTTCCTACCTGGACACCGCCCAAGTGCCCCTTAAGATACCCTAAGTACCCCCCAATTCAGGTCCACCTGGGCCATAAATAGCGAAGAAGCCCAAAGTTACAAGCCCTGCAAGGCACTTTGCACAACCAGGCCTGCCGGTAGGGCTCAGGGTTTTTGATCTTGGGTTTAGGGTTTAGGGTTTGGGGTTTAGGGTTTGGGGTTTAGGGTTGGCTTTAGGATGAGAATCGATTCTCACGGTAGACCTGGCCGGTCAGAAAGCTCTGCGCGACCTACTTTCACTTTTCCTGTCCTGTGCATCGAGGGCACCAAGGGCTCGGTCTCTGTTCCGGGAAGGGTCATCGGCTCAGGTTGTGCAGGGTTTTGGCTAAAAAAATATGGGGTTTAGGGATATAGGCTTATAGGGTTGAGTGGAGGGTTTTGGAGTTTATAAAGCTCTGCCAACCCAGACCTGAGGGACGACACATCATGAGCTGCATAAAAGCCACAAGCATTGTCTACGCAATCTTTAGTGGCCGTTCATATGAGGTTGTACCTGAAAGGCTCCAAATGGCCAATGTAGTTCCTTCTTGGGTTTGTTCTAGGGGATTCTAGTCTACTGCCCTAAAAAAAGGTACTACATAGACCCTAAACCCTAAACCCTAAACCCTAAACCCTAAACCCTAAACCCTAAACCCTAAACCCTAAACCCAGGAGCCTTTAGGTAACGTTCTGGCTTGGAAATCATTCTCCTCTCACCGGAAACCCATCGGCTGCACGGCCCAGGATCGTGTAAAGCTGACGCAACGGTACCCGAGAATCACAACGCTAAATGCCGAAGCCCTATAAACCCTCAGCTCCAGACTCCGTAACCTCAAGCCCTGAACCCTGAACCCTGAACCCTGAACCCTGAACCTAAACCCTAAACCCTAAACCCTAAATCCTAAACCCTAAACTGCAAGTGCGGTTGGGAACCACCTCGGCAAGGTACAGGCCTGAGAGAGGATGCTCCTCCTCCCCCTCCTCCTCCTCTGGGAGCTCCTGTCCGCATGGAGGTTCATATGGGCGCTTAGAAGTAGGGTTTAGGAGGGTTTAGGGTTTAGGGTTTGGGTTTAGGGTGTAGGGTTGTATGGTAACTACGGTTATGACCTTATGTAGGGTATTTGAATCCCTACTTATAAGTGCCCATGAACGTCCAAGCAGTTTTTTTTTCTTTTTTTATAGGGGTTTGGGGTATAGAGGGTTTGGAGCTCTTTTGTGGGGGTTTACGGTTTAGGGTGTAGGGTTTCGGGTTTTGTTTTTAGTGTTTAGGGTTTATCTTTTGCAGGATAGGGGTTAGGGGCTCAGGGATTTGGGTTTTGGGAGGGTGATTGCTTGAAAGTTTAGTTTTTTCGGGATCAAAGACCATTTTCTGTGCACTTTTAGGTCCGTATGAGTATTCTGGGCTCCGGGCTTAGGGTTTAGAGTCCAAGCTAACAACCAGCGCCCGGAATCCCATGTCATGTACGTTGGCAGATCAGGGGCTCCCAAACCCAAAACCCAAAACCCAAAACCCAAAACCCAAAACCCAAAACCCTAAACCCTAAACCCTAAACCCTAACAAGACCTTAGACCAATGCAGGAATGCCGGGATGCAACCCGAAACCCTCAACCCACAAAAACAAAAAGAACCCTAAACCCCTCACAGATCTAGGATCCCTGCCCGACCGAAATTCAAAAGGGTTTAGGGTTTAGGGTTTAGGGTTTAGGGTTTAGGGTTTAGGGTTTAGGGTTTAGGGTTTAGGGTTTAGGGTTTAGGGTTTAGGGTTTTCAATCCTGCATGCCGCCAACCTCGTCAAGCTATTGAATTGGGCTTGACGGTATTTGTTTGTCTTTCTTGGGGGGGGCATCATGTTACACAGGTAATGCTGATTTGCTAGTCGACTGATGAACAGCTATAAAAAATAGTTGTAGAAACAAGTAAACAAAGAAATAAACAAATACGTTATATAAATCAATCAATGGATAAAAAAAGGAAATAAATAAAGAGAGAGAGGGAGAGATACATACGTACATACATACATGCATGCATGCATACATACATACATACATATATATATATATACATAGATGTACCAAGCTATATAAAGAAATAGGTATCTATATTGTATATATATATATATACATACATACAGACATATAATTAATACACGCGTAGATAGACATGCATATGGGGGTTTCCGAAAGTAGGAATGTCGTTCTTGGGGTCCTTATTCTAAGGGAATCCCACAATTAAAGAGACTACATTTGGGGTCCCTCATTTTCGGTTCACCCCATTGATATCTATTTTGGGCAGCAGTAGCCCAGGAGCCTCGGGAAGTGGCGCATCATCTTCCAAGCGGGGGGTGATCTTGGAACACCTTTGAGGTCGGGATTAAACCCTAAACCCTAAACCCTAAACCCTTGGGATACAAGCTTGGTAGCCCAGTAACCGTATTATGGTACAACGAGGGTACATTGAGGGTACCCATTTTGGGTTATTCTAAATAAAGTTAGAACCACAAGAAGTGCAACAGGCCTCCACTGGGCTACTCAACCCTAAACCCTCAACCCTCTACCCTAAAGCAAGGGGTGCTGTGTGGCCTTCAGCCCAGGGTATGCGCGGTGACTTAGCAAAATTCGAGGGGCCTACTTAGTGCCCACTTAATGAGAAGCCAGCGATAAGGGACTAATAGAACTCGGCTATTGTCTATATGATAGGCGAAATATCTGGTCGTTGCTGGACTGACAACATTTTCGGTTCACTACTCCTGGCAAGCCATCTAGCAGGGCCACGATACCTAAACCCAAAACCCTAAACCACTTGCCCAGTTTCCTCAGGATTGCCGACTGGTTTTGGAAATTATAGGGTTTGGGCACCTAAACCCTAAACCCAAAACGTTTATGGTTCTACTTGGACCATACTGCCCGGACAAGGGTTCCAGGTTGCACCTACTCGGGTACAAATATTTCTCGTAACCTGACAGCCGGCTCAGAAACACCTTGCAACCTCCCCAAACCAAATACAAATATTGAAGGCACCTGAGCAACATGAGCTCAAAACATTAATCCTGAGCACTGAAACCCTAAACCCTCATCCCCAAACCCTGTAAACCCAGAACCTTAAAAGCCCTAAACCCTAAAACCCTGCAACCCGCCCTAAAAGTACCTTAAACATCCCTAAACCCCAAAACCCCTACACCCTCCCTAAGCCCTAAACCCTAAACCCTAAACCCTAAACCTTATGAACCTGAAGCCCTACATCGCCATCGATGTCCAGGCTGCGTCTCAGCTGCTGCCATCTCCTGAATCTCTTGCCACGCGAAGGGCAGTCCTGACTCCCAGCACCCTTGTCCCCACTTTGGGTTTAGGGTTTAGGGTTTAGGGTTTAGGGTTGAGGGTTGGGGATTTGGGGTTTGGGGTTTAGGGTTAAGGGTTTAGGGGGCTTGAGGGAAACAAACGACTCCAACAAGGGTTTAACTTGTAGGGTTTAGGGTGTGCTCTCTCACCATCTCTCTCTCCCTCTCTCCCTCTCTCTCTCTCTCTCTCTCTCTGTCTCTCTCTCTCTCTCTCTCTCTCTTTCTGGGGTGGAGGGGGGAGGATGGGGCTTACAGTGTAGGGGTTCAAGTAGGGATGGCCTTGCAACCAGGACGGGCTATTGTACCCTGGGATGATAGGGCCAAGCCCATCCTGGGCCCTAAGGATCCATGTGCCTACATGTTGAATACTTGGGCCTTAAAGTGCCACCTATATAGGGACTTTGGGGCCCAAGTATATAATAATGAGGTACATGGACCCTTATAGCGGGAATGAGGACCGAGCCACCCAAACACAGCGTCATCGCAGGCGGGCGCAGGATGTCAGAGGAACGGCGCGGCGCGGGCCTTGCAGCCTCACTCGTCACTCGCTGTGTGCAATCGTGGAGACGTGGGAAGTTCGGGACGGAGGGGTGGGGAGTGCCTTATATACATATATATATATATTATTTATATACATATATGTATATATATATATATATACCCGATATATTTTGAAGGGGTTGGCGGTCTTCGCTGTCAGCTAGCTGCAATAATCTAGATCCCTACACTGTTGTCCTCGTCCGAAGGTTCCCTGCGCTCATATAGTAGATGCATCCCAAAAAGCCCCAGGAGTGCAGCAGCAACAGCAGGAGCTTTTGGATTACAAGGCCCACAGTAAGCCCGAAACTTGCAACTCTCAATCAATAGATAGTAAGAAGGTACCTAGCCCCCCCCCCCCCAAAAAAAAAAAAGAGAGCGTATTTTGGGTGTGCTTGAACAGAGCTCTTGCAGCCTGGTATGTTAACCAACATGTTTGGAGCCCGCGTTGGGTATCAAAAAACTGCCGAGATGCATGCTTCCCACCGCTCCGGTGGGAAGGTGAGCGAAGGCGTTTGAGAAGAGCCTCTGGGTTTAGGGGGTTGTGGGCAAAGGTATGATCAGGCAAGAAGGCTTAAGGCATAGGTTTTGGGGCCTTGCTGGGGTTTACGGTTGTGCGTGGAGGGCCTAAATAAAGTCCAGCAGGCCTCAGGGCAGTGCCGGTCAAAAGCATAAGAATGCGTTCACACTGCTATCGGAATTTCCGGCTTCTGAAAGTTTGCTGGCGAAGAAAATGCATATCCAGCTTCGTGCAACACATTGGCGCCGCAACCAGCTCAGGGTGCTATTAGCCCAGCACTGATGGTCATGTGGCGCGGCATCCCCTAGCAACACTCGCACGATGCTCTCAGCTAAAGCATGCACATCACAGTATGTATGTTGCTGGGATCGTTGAGTATTGACATGCCAGATTGGCTGATGATCGCAATGGTTCAGCTCGGAAACATTCGGCATCTTGCGTGCTGATGAACCATGTCATGACACGTATGCATTGCTGGCTTGCATTTTTTTGATTAGGAGAGTGGCAGGCCATGCTGTCAGGAGACGCAACATGATTCAATAAACTTTGGTTTTGCAATCGACTGTGATTTATGTAGTTGACTGCTTCCTTCTCTTGTTTTGAAGTTCCCTAAACCCTAACCCTAAACCCTAAACCCTAAGCCCTAAACCCTAAACGCTAAACCCTAAAGTTTGGTTGCTAAAAACAATTGGCCGCTGCCTCGCAGTGCACAGGATCCGCTAGCCTGGGACAACCTCTCACTAGCTGAGCGGAACAAATCAACGGTTCAGCTAGACCCAGAGAGCCCAATGCCCCTGAAGGAATATACCTTAAACCACAATATACCTTAAACCACACTAAGGATCCGTAATGTACTAAGGCATGTTCCTTTCTTGAGGGGTTTTGGGCTCTTTGTTGGGGACACAACTTGTGAAAGTAAGGGGGCAGAGGGTCAGGCTAACAGCCTGCTAAAGATGATGGCGCTGGCAGGTTCGAGAGTCTGCCGCTAGGAGTAGGGCTCATACGGGTTTCTGGTCTAATTACGGTAGTAGGGTTGCCAGCACCCCGAACTTCAACATGACATCATCTACGTGTACATATTCACAAACTAAGTTCAGGTTATAGAAGATTTATGTGGGTAGTTCTCTATAAAAGTTGATGCTTTTAGGGCGTCCTTATATAAGGGCGACGCCCTTTACAGGGGACCCAAAGGCAGTTGATGAACAAATCGGTTCCCAAAATGACGCTCGAGTTCCCTTCTTGAAGCCCCTAGGAGCCCTGAACAATGTCTCAACCCAGACCCCTCTGGGAGGATCCGAAAAGTAGAACCACCCAAATTGGGTCTTTTTGAGGAACCCCCTAAACCCTAAACCCTAAACCCTAAACCCTTAAGGGGATCTACTTTTGGGATCCTCCCAGGGTCTGAGAAGAGGACCTGTAGATCATCCCGGGCCCCAGTGTGTAGTTCTAAAGGGCCGAAGTTGGTTTAGGGTTTAGGGTTTAGGGTTTAGGGTTTAGGGTTTAGGGTTTAGGGTTTCGGGTGTCTAGTTGTAATTGCAACGACAACTCATGAATAGTTGGGGGCCCCTCCTTGTAAACCCCACACCACTCAAAACCCCAACCACGAAAATCGAACCCCGAAGGACGAAGACAAGATGCCCCCTCCCTCCCAACCAACCCTGAACCCTTAACCCCAAACCCTCAACCCTAAACCCTAAACCCTAAACCCTAAACCCTAAACCCTCAAACCGAACCCTAAACCCCAAACCCTAGGAACACTGAAATAAACCCTGAACCCTAAAGGTCTGTGGTCCCAGAGGGCAGATCATGTCTCATTTCTAACAAAAGCCGGCGTGTAGCCCCACCGACATTGTTAAGGATTGAGGGTGAGGCTCTAAGGGTTTTAGGGTTTTAGGGTTTAGGGTTTAAAGGTTTTAGGGTTTAGGGTTTTAGGGTTTTAGAGTTTTAGGGTTTTAGGGTTTTAGGGTTTTAGGGTTTTAGGGTTTTAGGGTTTTAGGGCTTTAGGGTTTAGGGTTTTTGGGTTTAGGGTTTTGGGCCTTAAGGGTTTTAGCGTTAGCAGGGCTTGAGGGTTTTAGGGTTGGGCGCTTGGTTATTGCCGCGCAGGTATTGTAACAGTGACCCAAAATGGACCTATAGCCTGGCTTGGGGAACTGACCACTGGCAGCCACATAGCTTCCGAAGGCCTGATACGCCAAACCCTAAACCCTAAACCCTAAACCCTAAACCCTAAACCCTCAGCCCTCAGCCCTCAGCCCTCAGCCCTCAGCCCTCAGCCCGTAAACACCTCAGAACCTCGACATCTAACCACAATAAAACCCTACAAGGCCAAACCTTCAAGGTACAGGTTATGAAGCTCGACCACCGCGCCTTGGGCGGAGGAGTCGCTTGGGGAGGCGTCTCTGCTGGCACCTTGGCTGCTTAGGGTTATTAAGGGCTGCTAATGGTATCTAAGGGTGCTTGAGGGATGTAAAAAGGGCTGGTAACAGTTACCCTAAACCTTCAACCTAAACCCTAAACCCTAAATTCAAGGGTTCTTAATCTTAGGGTTGCCAAAAAGGGCTGTTGAGAAAGGCCCAACGTTTCAATGGAGAGAGGTGGGGTCTTTCTTGAAGGGTTTAGGGTTTAGGGTTTAGGGTTTAGGGTTTTAGGGCTTGGGCTTAGCATCCCAAACCCTAAACCCTAAACCCTAAACCCTAAACCCTAAACCCTAAACCCTAAACCCTAAACCCTAAACCCTAAACCCTAAACCCTAAACAGCTGAGCATGCAAGAGCCTCCACAATCAGAACCCCTGAGCCGCATGAGACCTGAGCTGCAACCCCCGTGATTGAAGCACCAGCATCCAGGGGTTCAGGGTTCAGTGTTCAGGGTTTAGGGTTTAGGGTTTCGGGTTTAGGGTTTAGGGTTTAGGGTCTAGGGCTTAGGGTTTAGGGTTCAGGGTTTACGGCCCCGGGTCTAGGGTTTACTCTGCAGGCTCAGGACTATTGTAGGGTATGGTACTTCGGAATTTCAACGAAGGGCCCCCAAACCGTTGAGGGTTTAGGGGTTTCTAGGGTTTAGAGTTCAATCTTTATAGGGTTTGGAGTTTAGAGCTTAGGGTGTAGGGTTTCGGCTACGTTCCGTGACGGTTTGAGGTCTATAGCCTCATGAAACATGGCTTTGGGCCTGCTTCGTTCACAACATCCCCTTGGGTCGAAGTGCTCAGAACTTGAACCTTTAACACAATTGGAATCCCAACCTGCCCACCCCCCACAAAACAAAAACAAAACAAAGAAAACCCGCTAAACACTAAACCCTAAACCCCCAACCCCCAGAATCGCACGAGGCGGCCGCGCGCTTGCGAGCTTGGTGAGGAGGGCTCCGGGGCGAAGCGGAGCGGCGGCGCTTCAGAAGCGCCTCCAGGTTCTGGCTTTACGGGTTTAGGGTTTAGGGTTTGTTTAGGGTTTCGGGTTTAGGGTTTAGGGTATTTAGTTTAGCGTTTAGGTTTTACGGTGTAGGGCTTGGTGTTGCAAGGGTTTGTAAGGAGTATAAAAGGGTCCCCCAATCAAGGAACCACATTCAGGGACCATGCAACTACCCTAAGACTAAGGTTTTGATGTTGAGGGTACAGGATTTTGGGGTTTTGGGTGAAGGGTAAAGAGGGTTTTAGGGTCCCGGGGTGTCGGGTGTTAGGGTTCAGGGTGTTAATTAGGTGTTAGAGCTTGGTTTGAGGATTGAACTCAAGGTTTAGGGTCTTAGGAGCTTTAGACTTTGGGTACAAGTTGAGATCCAAGGCTACACACCTCTGACCCCTAAGCCCCGCGGACTTGCAAGACCCTCGTAGGTCTTACAGGGTTTTGTTTAGGGTTTAGGGTTTAGGGTTTAGGGTTTAGGGTTTAGGGTTTAGGGTTTAGGGTTTAGGGTTTAGGGTTTAGGGTTTAGGGTTTAGGGTTTTAGGGGTTTAGTAAGGTTTAGGGTTTGCGGTCTAGGGCTTAGGGTTCTTGCGCTTCCACCTGCGCACGAAAGCACTCAAGGCCTCAGCAAACCCTGAAATGCATCTCCGGGTACCCCTTAATAAGGGCGTAAGGAGTACCTTCAACTAAAACCCTACAGTAGGGCGTTTAGGGTGGTCCCTAAACTGGCAAGAGGACCCATGTTCATGGGTGCTCGAGCGTCTCGGACAGGGCTCACCCTTTCGCGACTGAATAAGAGCAAGCAAGCCTCCCTAGAAAGGTACTAGGGGGTTGCCGGGGGTCGAACCCTACAAACCTGGCAGAGTGGGGCTACTAAGCTATGCAAGAGCGATTGCGCCCCGAAATCTAAAGAAAACACGTACTCTCCGCACGCGCGTACACTGCACACCCTAAGCCCTGAACCTACAGGTGGGGGGCCCACTTACGATACTATCTTTAGCTAAGAGAACTATAACCTGAATAGCAAGGGTCCTACATGTAAGCCCTAAATCCAAACCCTGAGAGTTTAGCGCTTAGAAGGGCCTGAAACCCCCCTTACCCTAAACCGTTTACCCTAAACCCTAAACCCTAAACCCTACACCCTACACCCTAAACCCTAAACCCTAAACCCTAAACCCTAAACCCTAAACCCTAAACCCTAAACCCAACCTCCGGCTCCACCTTTTGCGGGGGAGGCAACGCCTTGGTGGTCTTGGACACCTGCCGACAGCTTGGTTTAGGGTTTAGGGTTTAGGGTTTAGGGTTTAGGGTTTAGGATTTAGGGTGACAGCTTGGTATGGCGTTCGCGTTGAAGGTTGAAGGTTTAGGGTGTGCAACTCCTGCTAAGACCCGACCTAGACCCGCCTGTTGAGCTCCCTTTTTTTTTTTTTGGGGGGGGGGGGGGGGGGGTTTAGGGTTTAGGATTTAGGGTTTAGGGTTTAGGCCTGACTGTTCGGGGTGCGCCGTGCGATCCGGAACTAAATCAAATCGTCCCAGTGCCGTAAGAAAATCGCAACCCGTCAAACCAATTGCCGGGCATCGCTGCCCCTTTTGACTTATATAAACTCCACTCCTCCCTATTAAAAACAAATAAAACCGTGGGACCGTGCAAAAAGAGCGAAAGCCAGCTTCGATTGTTCTGAAGGGGGGGGGGGGGGGTGGGGGGCAGGGGACACACTAAAGAGAGCCTATTATTAAACCCTAAACCCGAACCCTAAACCCTAAACCCTAAACCCAAAAATCTAAACCCTAAACCCTAAACCCTAATCCCTAAACCCTAAACCCTCCTAAACCTTGAACCATCCCAAAAAACATTTAACCCTACATGGACCCTACACCCTGAACCCTAAGCCCCGCAACCTGCCCCATGGGGTTCAGGGTACTGGGAGGGGCGGCTTCTTCCTTCCTGTTCCTGCCATAAGGGTAGTTCTCTCAATTAGGGTCCCTTTTGGGGACCCTTTTCTAAAGGGTGCCGCCTTATAAGGGGTACCCAAAAATGGGCCCTAATTTAGAAAACTACCCATAAGTTTCGGACTTTTCAAGCTAAGCTTTCATACTCCCAACTGAGGTTTGGGGCTCTCAGGGAGTCAAGTTGGTTTAGGGTTTAGGGTTTAGGGTTTAGGGTTTGTGAAACTGTACAAGAACCCTGCGCAGTCCCCTGTCCCTAAACCCTGAGTATCTCCAAGCAAGAGCCCCTGCAAACTGTAACCCGATTAACAAAACTCCCGCCGTTGCACCCCAAACTCGAAAACCGAAAAAGAAATCCCGACCTCTCAGCCCTAACCCTAAGCTCCCAAACCCTCGAGCCTAAACTCCAAACCTTAAAGCCCAAACCCTAAACCCCAAACCCAGAACCCCTAAACCCTATACTCTAAACCCTAACCGTAAACCCTAGACCGCCGCAACCTTAAAGCCCAAACCCTCCCCTAAGGTTCGTAACGGAAACCCTGCGCCGGCCGGTGCCTCCGGCGACGGCGGGGACTTGAAGCGATAGCGACGCCCTGAGCAGTGGCGCGAGACAGTGAAGCCCTATAGCCCTCCAAACCCTAAACCCTAAACCCTAAACCCGAAACCCTAAACCCTAAACCCTAAACCCTAAGCCCTAAACCCTAAACCCTAAACCCTCTGGGATGATTTTTCTAGGCTTCAAAGCCAGCCTCGCTCCCACTAAGGCATGTTAAAATGCGGTTTAGGTTTAGGGTTTGGGGTTATAGGGTTTGAACGAAGAGCATACTCGTGGCGCTACCTTTCTGCCCTTAGCCGTCTGCTTGGATGAAGGGGTCTTGAGCAGGCCTGCGCTCGGGGACAGCAACTCGTTTTGCCGGCCCTGGATACTTGAAAACCCACTCAAAAGCAAACCCCAAACCTCCCCCAGGGTTTAGGGTTTAGTGTTTATGGCTTAGGGTTTAATGTTTTCGGAGCCCCCAACCTTCACAAGCTACACCAAGTGCATGTCAGGCCACGGGGTGGGGAAGGCGTCTGTGTGGCTTGCGCTTGCTCGAAGAGAGCGCGCGAGCGCTGGAGGAAGTCTGAGGCAGTGCATGGGGCGAGTCGGGGAACAGCAAGTAGTGCGGTCGGAAGCATGGTCCAATTTCGGATGTTCCCCCTTATGCTAACTGTCCTCATTAGGGATTATAGTACCCCCCCTAGTATAACCCCTATTAAGGACTGCTAGTATAAGGGGGAACATCCCAAGGTTTAGCCTTTGTAGGCCTTGATCCACTGGAAAAAGGCCCTAAACCCTGCATCCTGAACACAAACTAAGCCCTACAAGGCCCCAGACCCTGAATAACAACAGCAACTGTGTGTTGTGATTTTCCCCCTATACTAACAGTCCTTAATGAAACGCTTATCGTTACATAAAAAAAAGCCCTATTAAGGACTGTTAGTATAAGGGGGAACATCCCAAGGTATAAGGAGGGACCCCTAGAAGGGACCCTGAACCTTATTCCCCTACACATACGCTGTGTAGTCCCTGTATACTTACGTAGCCCCTTACAATATGCCCCGTAAACATGACCCAGGAGTAACCAGGAATGAAAAGGGTACCCTTTTTGGTTTTAAGGGGGTTATGAGGGAACCCCAACCTTGAAAAAAGGAAATAAGGGCCTACTCCGGGTCCTATAGTAGCAGCAACTCTGTGTCACAAAAGGTTTCGGTTAAGCTATACTCCTCTTAGAACCTTAATAACAACAACATCTTCAACATCCTCTTTGGTTTTATATGAACAAAATAAAAATTGATTAGCACCTGCTGCCGATGCTTGGAGCAACTGCAGCTCGGACTCTTTAGTGCACCTCCACTACCTATTGGGTTCAGGGTTTAAGGTTTAGGGTTGAGGGTTTAGGGTTCTGGGTTTAGGTTTTAGGGTGTAGGGTGTAGGGCTTAGGGTTACTTTCCCCAGGCTGTCCATTTGCAGTACGACTATGGACTTAGCTACGCCGCCCAAAGCCCTCAAATAGCCTGGTTTCTGGGTTCCTCAGCCCCGGGTTCCATTAACCATGCTGTTCAAAGCTCCAAACTCTCCAAAAAATGTTCCTCAAAAGGACCCCTCTTAAACCCAACAAGGGAAAATGTAAACTTTCCAAGGGCCTACCATCCAGGTTCAGGGTTGAGGGTGTGGCTTGGCATTGAACTTCATCGCAGAAGGCATGACAACGGACGACCGGGAATGAATATTGTGGGTAGCAATGCACAGTTGTCGTATTTTCTAGAAGTGATGGTTGCGCCGTGAACAAGTTGATTTTGATTGTGTCTTTCAAGGCACAATTTTGTCACTGCTTAGCATAGAGCTGCAACAAGCTACCAAGCCTACCCCCTTTGAGGTTTAGCCAACAGTTAGCGCTTGAGCATTCAGACATTCCACGTGCCGCTGCCAGGATGGCCTATTAAGCCCTAGAATCCCCATCATCAACCCCATAAAGGGCCTTTTTAAGGGGCTAGACCCGGGAGTAGCCTGGGAATAAAAGGGTACCCTTTTTAAGGGGATTAGAAGGGAACCCCAACCCCCCCCCCCCCCCCAAAAAAAAAAAAAAAAAATATATATATATATACACATATATATATATAAGGGTCTACTCCCGGTCCTAGGGGGTTATAGGGTAGAATATCCCGTCCTGGTAGGTTACTAGGCTGCCCAGTAACCAAGGCTTAAAAAGGGTGCCCCCTTTTGCTTAAAGGGGTTTATAAGGGAACCTAACCCCCCCAAAAAGGAATAAGGGCACTACTGGGCATCCATGTTAAAAGTAGAACGTCACCGCCTCCAAACCGACTCGGCGATGGACTGGGGCCAACAGAGGCCATGGCGTCAGAACATCTACAAGTAGGGGCTCCCTTAGTATACAAACCTTATATAGTTCAAGGAGATATAACCTACAGAGTAAGACTTATAGCCCAATTTGGGGCCCATATAACCCTATTTATAACCTCCAAGTATAGACATTGGGGTCTAAACACACTCACCAAGAGCAGTCATAAGAACCCTGTTTCATGACATGGCTTCATCGCACTATGGGCTTCACGATGACTCGGACTCCGGCAAGAAGTTTCAGAGGGCCTAGACTCTTAAACACGTTGGGGGTTCATTTTCTCTTTGCTTGCTTTCGGAGTTAGTGATGAGGGCCTAGATGTTGATTTCAAACAGTTTATAATCCTTTGTGGATGCTTTAGGTGTGTTTTGTGCTTAGTTGTTTACTTTTTTTTGGGGGGGAGGTTGAAGTGCAGGGTCAACCGGTTGGAGCTTTGTTGCGGTTGGTTCAGAGGGGAAGGAGCCTCCCCCAAAAATAATGAAAAGGACTCGGCAAATCGAAGCCTTGCAGTCTGAACGTGGCTGCCCTGAGTACAAATGCACAACGGCTGAAACCATACTTATGGTTCAGAGTCGCAAAACCCTACCTTTAGAGCCCACAACCTACTTCTTTGGTAGGTCATGTGTGAGGCAACCCACAACAGAAGTAGGTTTTGGATTCTTAGAGTAAGTCCTAAGCCCCTAGCCCTGAACCCTAAAAGCTAGGAACAAGTTTTAAAGAGATTGTGCAAGGAAACCGAACGGCCTTAAAATGAGGGCCCCTGTTCTTAAGCAAGTCTAGCGTTTGTGGCTGAAGTCTTTTAGGGTTTAGGGCTTAGGGCTTAGGGGGTACAGCAAAGGAAGCAAGCAACTTCCTTCATGGAATAGTACACGGGGCGGAAGAGCTGGTCCACGATGTGCCTCGCTACCCCAAGTCATTCAACAAGCCAAGCTCTGCACCTGAAACCGACTTAAACCCAAAGGGTTTAGGGTTTGGGGGTTTAGGGTTTGGGGTTTAGGGTTTAGGGTTTGGGGTTTAGGGTTCAGGGTTCAGGGTCTCAGGGCTCTGAGCCCTGGACCTTGAACTGAAAACGCTATGAGCCCTAAAGCCTGAACCTCGAATCCTCAACCCTCAACCCTGAACTGAACTCCCTCCTTCCCTAAGCCCTAACCCTAGCATTTCGGGAGCGATCGCACTGTTGCAGTGCATTGACACTATACATAAGGTCGGGCCTTGTGGCTCTGGCCACCCAAGCGAGTGAGCCGATTACAGACCGGAGCGCTGTTCTCTGTCCTTGTGTGAAATGTGTTGTCATCTTCGCATTCTTGGGGATCTTGAGGGGAGTGATGGCACGCGTGTTGTCTCTTGAATTGATCTCGATGGTGCCATCGGGGTGCTGAACGTATTCTCTGCCACAGAACCTGAAGCTACCCTCTTCGATTCGACCGGTTTTGAAGTGGTCCAGCAACTGCTGAATCTTCAACTCGCCCTCACCGAACGCTGCCCAGAAGAAGTCGTCCACGTGTGTGCACAACATAGCGCACAACTTGCCGCTTTCGTCATGTGCGCGCTCTAAGCTGAAGGTCTGGGCCTTTGTGGCAAGTTGGGTTTAGGGTTCGGGGTTAAGGGGTTCAGGGGCTAAGGTTTAGGGCGCGAAGGGCCTTTTCGGGTTAGACCCTAAACCCTAGCCCTGAAACCCTGACCCTAAACCCTAAAGCTAAACACTAGGTGTAGGTCGTTGGTGCGTGGGACGCTGCAAGAAAGTTCGCAATCGTGCCTTCCTAAACCGGCATGTGCCTCCTAGGCCGGCTAGTTCTCTTTTAGTAGGGTTTACGGTTTAGTGTTTATGGTTTGGGCTTTTGATGACCCAACAAGCTTCATAGTACAATGTGAGAATCGCTGTAGATCGCAGCATGCCCCCAAGATTTTTAGAGCCGGATGGGGCTTCAATGAAACCATGACCTTCTCCCCCCTCTCCGAAATGAGAAAGGACCCCAAACCCTGACTACAAACTGACTATTCTTCGTAGGGACTGCGGGAATGAGGTACCCTATAGCCCTCTATATTTACCCTTTCTGGGAGTATGTAGGGTCCCGAAACCCTAAACCCTAAACCCTAAACCCTAATAAACACTAAACCCTAAACCACCAAGTTCCCCCATTCCCTACTAAGAACCAGGGGGGAACTGCCTCGTCAGCTTGTCCAGCGCCTCTTTCTCCTTGTCCTGCAGGCCCTGGCGAGCTCAAGTCAGCGTGAAGGTTAGGACATGAAGGTCAGTTTAGGCCCTAGACCCTATAACCCTAAACCCTAAACTCTGAACCCTAAACCCTAAACCCTAAACCGCATGAAGTCGAGGCCACGAAACATGAAACCCTAAACTGCCCGAAGCTCTAGAGCCTTCGGGTTGAGGGGTTCAGGTCTTCACTCGGCGCCGACCCAGCACTTGCGGGCACGTTTCTAGAGGAAGTTGCCCGGATCGTGAGCTTTGCTCCTTGTAGCAAAAGGCATCCGCTTGCGAATGTTTGCAGGGTACTGTGAGAGTCGGAGGCCTTTCTCAGCCACCAGGCAAAGCAAATGAGCCATGCATGTAGTCGCCACAGGCTTTTGCAAGCTTCAGAAACCCCAGACCGTAAAACTAGGCTAACAATGGCTAACGATGGCTAACGCACAAAACCACAAAGCCCTAAAACCCAAAACCCCACTGAGTCCCCAAACCCGAAGGCTCGAAACCCCCCATGAACCCCAAACCCTCAAAGCTCCAAGTCGTTTGTGTGAGGCGCTTTGGGGGTTGATGTGGTCAGTTCTCTGACCCCAAGACCCGAAAGCTCCGAAGAGGGTTTAGGCTATTATGGCGCATTGGGGTAATTAGGGGTAGTAGGGTATGAGGATATGAGGGTATTAGGGTACTACAAACGCTACATCCCTAATGTAGGCATTGTTTGCATAGGTTCAGCCCCAGGGGTGAGTTCCCATTGGAATCCCTCATAGACAATGGCCCTTTGCTGTTTTAGGGCATCCAGAACTGATCATGCTGGGGTCTATCGCAGACTCTCCCCAAGCGAAACCCTCTCAACCCCCCCAAAGCCTGAACCCTGAACCCTGAACCCTGAACCCTACACCCTAAACCCTAAACCCTAAACCCTCAACCGAAGCCGTCGGAATTCTTTTAAAGCCTTGAGCTTGTGCTCCATCTTGGCATACTCCGTTCGGCGGATCTGTTCTGCCATGGCCTGTCTGGAACACAATGGAGGGTTTAGGGTTTAGGGTTTAGGGTTTAGGGTATATGGGGGTTTACGAGATTGGGGGTACCTTCTTGGGGTCCATATAATAAGGGAATTCTACTATTTGCGGTGTGTTAGGGCTCCCAAATCTTCGTAAACCCCCATATGGGTAGTGCTCTGAACTAGGATCCCGTCATGGGGGTTCCCTGTAGAAAACGGCACCCTTGAAATAAGGTGCCCAAACAGGACCCTCATTTTGGAAGACATAACCACGAACGCGAAACTTCAAAGGGTGTTGGGTTCTAAAGTGCTTCCTGTGCGCAAGCTCCCATAATCAAAGTCTGACAGGGATGCCCCCCCCAGTAAGCTCGCACAAAATGAGTTTGGGGTACCCTAGACCCTAGACCCTAGACCCTAAACCCTGAACCCTAAACCCTAAACCCTACATGTAGGGTGGATTTAGAAGGAACCTTCGAACCTCAATGATCTGAAATTATAGGACCCAGTGCGAGATCTGGAAGAAGCCACCCCGGAGAATTCCCCGACTCAATGTCCGTGTCGTCAGCTATTTTTGTCCTTGGACCAGTAGGTTTAGGGTTTAGGGTTTAGGGTTTAGGGTTTAGGGTTTAGGGTTTAGGGTTTAGGGTTTAGGGTTTAGGGCTTTTCGAGGGTTTGGGATTTGTGATTGAGGGTGAAGGGTTCAGAGGTGAGGTGTTACGGCTCAGGATCATGATCTGTTACTACATCCTGGCGCTCCGGGGCAATGACCCTGTCGCACCCCTGGAAGATACCTTAAACCCAAGACAAGAAACCCTAAACCCCGTTCATCTGGCTGCGCAAGCACCCAAACCCTAAACCCTAAACCCTAAAAACTCTAAACCCTTAACCCGAAAACCCTAAACCCTAAACCCTAAACCCTAAACCCTAAACCCTAAAGCCTCAACCCTAAACCTCTAAACCTCTAAACCTCTAACCCTACACCCTAATCCTAAAAATGGCCGCAGCCTGCAGTGCAGCGAGGTATGGCACCGCCCCCTGCGAGGCCTGTGGGGCTCTTTGAGCTTTCCTATTGCCTAGGGTTTAGGGTTTAGGGTTTAGGGTTTAGGGTTTAGGGTTGTGCCATGTCCCTGCTGTTAATCTCAGGCCGTGCCGATATAGATCCTTGAACTTGGACTGAAGGGTCCCCCACCGACAGGCCCTCACGATGAACTCTATTTACAACTGGGGGGGGGGGGGGGGAGGGGGGGCGCTTCCCTGTAGTGGAATCACACCGGGGTGCGGGGGCCTCCCTGGAGTGGGACCACGCATCAGTTTGAGATCAGCCAAGGAAAGGTACCTGAATTATTGGCATAGTTTGTATTTTGCGCTTGCTGAGGTTAGTCCGGCAGGTTTATAGCAAGGATTTGGTTGAACAGGTGGTAGGCTTTGAAGCTGAGCGCCGCCACGGTGACGCGCACTGAAAAGGTCTTCAAACGACCTGGCTCTTGAAGAACGAACAGATAAACGGTAGCCGGTTTAGGCTTTGGGGTCCCAAAACCCCAAACTCTAAACCCTAATCCCTAAACCCGATAAACCCTAAACCCAGCGTAGTTGCCATAGAGCCATAGAGCCATAGAGCCATAGAGCCATAGAGCCATAGAGCCATAGAGCCACTTCTGGTGTTCAAGTATCTACTATCTGGGGCATGGGCATGGATGCCTTTGTGGTTCAGGGTTTTTAGGGTTCAGGGTTTATAGGGTTTAGGGTTTAGGGTTTAGGGGTTTAGGGTTTAGGGCTTCTTTTGACCCTGAACCCTACGTAGCGCTCGGCCTGCCAGCATTTGAATTTCTGCACCTCGGCGGTGATGAGGCGCCTTGCCTGCGTGGGGAATATGCGGCTTGACAGAAGCCCTAACCAGCATGAGCATTAGGCCTTCAAATCCCCCTACCGTGGTAGGGCTGCTAAAGCGTTCGATCCTAACTCTACTTGGAGGTGCAGGGTTACCAGTATAAGTGTAGTCATAACCCACATGATAAGCCCCTTAAGTACCCTAGCAAGGTTATGATTGGGTTATAAGTAAGATTATGATTGGGATACGAAGTACCATGAACCTCCGAGTACACCCGAGCCAGATTCCCGAAGGTTTCAGAGGGTAGTTCTCGGTGGCGAGGTTTCGGGTTTAGGGTACAAACTGCGCCCACACGCTTAAAAAGACACCCTCAAACCCACAACCCTGAACCCCACTAACAACTCCGTGAACCAAATCTGAAACCCCAAACCAGAAACCTCCTCTGAAGCTCTGAATAGGCCGTAAGCACCTTAACCCCCTGAAGCCCCTAAAGCCCCGCATGCCCAAAGAAACGCCTCTCCAACAAACTCCCAAAACCTAAAAGCCATGAACAAACACCCTAAAACAAGAAACAAAACTGAAGCACCCTGAAACCACAAAGACACAAACCCTGAACCCCCTACAGCCCTATAAGCAACAAACTGAAAACCCAGACTCGCCTGAAACCCTCCTGAAAAAACGCACGTTATCACAAAACCCTAAACAAACAGCCCCGAAACCCAAACCCCACTCCCCCCCCCCGCCCCCCCCCGCCCCCCCCCCCCCCCCCCCCCCCCCCCCCCCCCCCCCCCCCCCCCCCCCCCCCCCCCCCCCCCCCCCCACCCCCCCCCGGCCCCCCCCCCCCCCCCCCCCCCCCCCCCCCCCCGCCCCCCCCGCCCGCCCCCCCCCCCCCCCCCCCCCCCCCCCCCCCCCCGCCCCCCCCCCCCCCCCCCCGTCCCCCCCCAAAAAAAACGGATAGAATAAACAGTCCTTAAAACCCTAAACCCTTAAACGCTCGAATTCCACACCTGGAACCGCCCTAAAACCCCAAGCCAAGCTCGAAAGCCCTAGAAACTCTCAACAACGACTCCCCAAAACCCTAAACCCTAAACCCGAAAAAGCGACCCCTTAAGATCCTAAACGCCCAGAGGGCCTTGTCGACCTCCGACTGGCGCTTCTCGGCATTCGCCTGGACCACCTGCAGGGATTGTAGTAGGAGGTTGAGGGTTTAGGGTTTTGGGTTTAGGGGGTTTATTGAGCTTTTTAGGCGTTTATAGGGGCTTTGGGGGGGGGGGGGGGGTTATAGTGGCTTACAGGTGGTTTACAATCATAGTGGTCTAGAGTTTAGGGTTTACGGGGCTTCTAGGCTGAAGAGGGGTTTTCGGACTGTAGGGTTTGTAAGGTATAAAGGGTTTGCAAGGTTCATGTTTTTTTTTTTTGCGGGGTTTATAGGGCATATAGGTTATAAAAAATTTCGTGGAGCTTCTACGGTTTCGGAGGTGGCGTCTGCACTTCTGGCTCGGGATTAAGCGGTCTAGGATTAAGGTCTAAGGGGTCTTAGGGGTTACTTCTTGTTCGGGCTTGCAAGAATTGCAGTCTAGGCTTAGGGTTTAGGGTTTAGGGTTACCCTTAGCCCAGGGCCTTCTTCAGGTCGTCCACGGAGTAGGATGCCACCTTGTTGACCTGCAGCATCAATCTGAGGGAACTCTGCACAGCTCAAGAAGCCAAACCCTGAGCCCTAAGCTCCAAGCCCCAAACCCTGAACCCTTTAAACCCTAAAGCCCTGAACCCCAAACCCTGAGCCCTTTAAACCCTAAACCCTAAAGCCCTAAACCCCAAACCCTGAACCCGTAAACCCGAAACCCTGAACCCTAAAGCCCTCGTGCCCTGAACCCTGACCCTAAACCCTGAACCCTAATGCCCTCAACTAAACCCTAAACCCCAAATCCTGAGCCCTGAGCCCTAAACCCTAAACCTGAAATGTATATATCCTAAACCCTAAACCCTAAACCCTAAACCCTAAACCCTAAACCCTAAACCCTAAACCCTAATCCCATCCACTTGATCAAGCCCCGTGATACAGAGCCCTGCGAATAATCAGGATGGGTCAGGAGGGCCGTGCAGCTCCCGTACTCAACCCTGCAGAGGGCCTCTTTAAAGCTCTGGGTTTAGGGTTTAGGGTTTAGGGTTTAGGGGACATAGGGATGGATGTGGCCATGCCTGGCAAACTCTCAGCCCGCAAACCCTTAAACTCTAAACCCTTAGCCCTTAAACCCACAAACCCACAGAGCCTAAACCCTTGAATGAAATCCTGAAGCTCTCTACCCCTCAACCCTTAAAACTCTGAACCTCTGAGCCCCAAAAGACCTAAGCCTCTGAACCCTACGTGTGGATTTACTGACAAAGGACCCCGAATATAAACCCCAAATAGTAGGATTCCCTTTTCATGAGGACCCCGAAAGGTGCCCCTACTTTCGGAAACCCCCCCCCCCTTAACCGTAAACCTGAAACCCTAAACCCTAAAACCTAAACCCTAAACCCTAAACCCTAAACCCTAAACCCTAAACCCTAAACCCTAAACTTCAACTTGCGGACTCTGCCTCTTCGCAGCCCGGGGCAACGTTCAGCGGGACAGAGATGTCGACGAGCCTGGGAAAGGTCGGGGTTTTAGGGTTTAGGTTTTGGGGTTTGGGTTTAGGGTTTAGAGTTTAGGGAGGGTTTAGGGTTTAGGGTTTAGGGTTTAGGGTTTAGGGTTTAGGGTTTAGGGTTTAGGGGTTTAGGTTTTGGGGGTTTGGGGTTTGAAAGGTTCTCTGACAGAACTCAAGTCCTGGATGACCCAGCTTGGCTAGCACTCCTACCTATACCGAACCTGGAACCCTAGCAAAAATCACAATCTTAGGGTTTCTGAGAAGTTATAGTCCCCAAACTAAAAAAAAGTAGCCCTACCCTGAACCCCAAACCCTCAACCCAAATTCTACACAGCATATCCCGAAGCAGGCGAAGGGGGACCGGAACCTTCAGAGGCCCCCCGATTCCGATGTCACCCTGAGGGTTCAGGGTTTAGGGTTTAGGGTTTAGGGTTTAGGGTTTGTTTAGGGTTTAGGGAACCCCACTGAGGGCAGAACATCAGGTTCCTCTCCAGGTCCTTCAAGTCTTCAGGATGGATGATGGGAACCTGCGCATCTGAGGGTTTCGAGGGCTTAGGAAGTGCAGGGTTTCAGGGTTTCGGGGGCTTAGGATCGCAAGGTTTCCCCAACCCTGCCACCTAGGCAGCGAAGGGGGTGCCACACTTTTGCAGTTAGAGGGGCTTTACGAGGGATCTGCTGAGGCGGGATCCTAAGAATCCCCTGAATTCGGCCCACTGGTCGAGGGCTGAAGGTCGGGTTAGCCCCAACTACGTTCTTTGCCGCCCCGTCGGTACACACAAAAAAAAACAAAGCAGACAGTGGCCTGTAGCAGGGGAGCCTGGGTTACCATGTCAACCCTCGCTCTGACGCCTGGGTTGCTCTCCGAACTTACCCAGAACTGTGGCCTTCATACCTTTATCGTCGTGGTTCTTAGCATGCAAGGGAAGCTGAATATGACATGTCCCAAGGGCCTACCTAGTGTTTCAAGTCTTTCCGGGGCTGCTCCGGGATCGAAAACAGCACTTGGGCATCTTAGGGTACTGGGCCCTAATCCCTACCTAAAACCTAAACCCTCAACCCTCAACCCTAAACCCTCAACCCTCAACCCTCAACCCTCAACCCTCAACCCCAAAACCGAACCCCAGTGTCCATGAAGGCCTTGCTCCCCGTTGCCGTGAAGGTGACGTCGCTCTGTCGCATCACCTCGAACATCTTCTCCTTGGAGGGGGGGGGGGGGGGGGGGGGGGGGGGGGGGGAGGGGTGGGGGGGTATATGGGGTTTAGGGTTTAGGGGTGTAGGGTGTTTTTAGAAGTTGGTTGGGCGGGGGTGGGGGGCCGGGGGGGTTGGTCACGGGGGGTAGGGGTACGGGGGGGGTTACATAGGGGATGTGGGTGGCCTGTGGGTGGCGGGGTGGGGGGGCAAGGCCAAAAGGCGGGGTTAGGGGGGGGTGGGGGGGGGGTACCTGGTTAAATAGGGGCTGTGGGTGGCGGTGGTCTGGGGGGGCAAAAGGACAGTGGGTAGGGGGGGGGGGGGGCGGGGGGGGGGGGGGGGGGGGGGGGGGTCACATCGCTTCGGGGACTGGGGGGTTTAGGGTGTAGGGTTTAGGGCCTGTAGGGTTTAGGGTTTGGAGTTTGGGGATTTAGGATTTGAAGTTCAGGGCCCAAAATCCAGAAAGGCTCAGTGCTGGCCGAGAGTATGGGACGCCCGAACCACGACAGATACGTGAAGCCAAGCCCCAAAACTCTGGAAAAATCAAGCCTAAACCCTAAACCCTAAACCCTAAACCCTAAACCCCTAAACCCTAAACCCTAAAATCTAGACCCTGAACCCCTAGACCCTAACCGGCCCTTACCCTGAACCCTGAACCCTCATATTTGGGGAGCTGGGGAGGCGCAGGGCTTACATGTCGAGAGAACGATCCCAGGCCGGCTAGCTAAAAGGTCCCCTTAATGTGGTCCCTTACTTGGAGGTTCATGGTACTTGCTAAGCAATTATATCTGTACTTATAGGGTTTAGGGTTTGGCTTACAAGTGGGTTATAAGTACAGTTATCATTGGTTCATAAGTACCATGAACCTCCAAGCGCCTCCTTTAAAGGGTTCTGAAGTATGGGTATGTAAGGGGGGGGTTTCCGTTTAGGGCCCACACTAAGGGACCATGTAAGGATCCCTAAGAAACGAGCCCCTAATCAAGGACTATGATCTTTGAATCTTTGAGCTTGTTCTGCTTTCGAATTTGGGTTTAGTTCCCTTTGAACCCGGGCTTAGAGAGGGGTATATTGTAAGGGATCCCCTTTTAAGCGCCCATATTGAGGGGCCATGTAACTACCCTTAGATCCTAGACTGCAGCAGAAGCCTCTGCAAATGGGACCCCCTGTTTGTTTTTTGGGGTTCATGCTAGAACCCGAGCCAAAAAGAAGTAGTAGTAGGCTACTCTGGGTCCCTAACCAGGGTTTAGGGTTTAGGGTTTGGGGTTTAGGGTTTCGGGTTGCGGGTCCTTAAACCCTAAACCCTAAACCTCAAACCCTAAACCCCTAAACACCTAAGACCTGAAAGCGACATCCAGCGTAGCCTGGGGCTGCGGCAAGCGGGACGACCTCCGCATTCGAGCCGCCGCGGTTCTGGACCTGCTCCGTGTTTCGGGTTTAGGGTGTAGGGCAGGGTGAGGATTGCAAGCGAATCGACCATGGGGAAGAAAGAGCCGACGTAGGGACTATAAGACCGGCAAAGAGCAATTGAGATACGCGCAAGTCAGGTACAAAGACTCTTAAAGGCAGAAAAGTAATCCATGAGCGAAGATTAGTTTGAATGTGCAATGGCCTCTCTCTTCACAGATTCCAGCGGTGAGGTCCAGGACGATGACACTTGGTAGCCACATCTTAAGCATTGGCAAGAGAACTTCGCAGTTCAACTTGGCATTCTTCATGCTCGGAACGCCCGTCTGCTCTGGCTTAAGCCATTGCAGCAACTTGCCGTCCTGCATAAACCTGCGGCGAATGTTCTCATCACTTTCCCAGGCTTCCGCAAGGCCAGACAAGTTAATGTTCGGGATTTTGCCCGCCATTGCAAGCACAATTCTTGGCACCTCGTATGCCCTACCAGCTATCGGGTCTGAATCTCTGCAGTGCAAAAATGTTCTCTGAAGTTTGGGTATTTTGGGCTTGGGGTGCTCAAGGGGCCTTATTTGGATGTTCATGGCTCGTAGGGACATTGATGCCTAGACTAGGTCGAAATACAGGTTCGCAAGTGTACTTACAGATGATACCCAGCAGCCTTCAAGTGCGTTTTGTACCCTATGCAAACTCTAAACCCTAAACCCTAAACCCTAAACCCTAAACCCTAAACTCCAAACACAAACTCTCATAAGAAGGACGGGGAAAGGGTCCTAAACCTGTACAGTATCCGCAGACCCTTTGCTGAGCCTCCACCTGCCCGCCAAAGCTCAGAAGGCTTTAGGGTTCAGGGTTTAGGGTCTAGGGTTTAGGGTTTCGGGTTTAGGGTCCGCCGACCCTGGCGGCGTGTTGGATGGGTTTGAGGAGGTGAAAACCTCCCTCTTTCCCTCCTTACCTCCCCAAAACGCGGGGGGGGGGGGGGGGGGGGGTAGGGGGGGTCGGTGCACAAGGAGGACCGCGCCCGTAAACAGGCCCCCCCCCCCCCCCCCCCCCCACCCCCCCCCCCACCCCCCCCCCCACCCCCCCCCCACCCCCCCACCCCCCACCCACCCCCCCCCCCCCCCCCCCCCCCCCGAACCCCCCCTCCACCCCACCCCAGACCTCTCAACTATGCTCCAGCGGGGTCGGCGGCTTGAGCCGGAGGCTCTTAAATTTAGGGTTTAGGGTTTAGCGTTTAAGTTTTAGGGTTAGGGTTTAGGGTTTAGGGTTTAGAGTATAGGGCTTAGGGTTTAGGGTTTAGGGTTTAGGGTTTAGGGGGCCCGCGCCATCTCGTCGTCCAGCACTTCCTGCGCCTTCTCCATGGAGCGGTTGACCAGGCTCACCTCCGCAAGGTCAGGTTTTGGGGCTTATAGGGTTTAGGGTTTGGGGTTTGGGGTTTGGGGTTTAGGGTTTGGGGCTTCTAGGGCTTTTTTGAGGGCTGTTAAGGCTCAGGGCTTGTAAGGCTTAGGGTTTAGGGCTTATTGGGCTTCTTAGGGCGGTTTAAGGCTTGGGGCTTGTGGGGTTTTTAGGGTTTTTGTAGAGCTTGCGTAGAGGGTTTTTCTGGGCCTTTTGTTGGGCTTATAGGGCCTTTATGGGCTTTTCTAAGGCAAAGAAGGCTTAAGGCTTATAAGGCTTGGGGTTTAGGGCTTAATTTCATGGGTTCCCCTCCTACCCCACTCTATACTAACCAGGTAGGGCTTTTCTAGAGCTCAGGGCTTGTAAGGCTTAGGGCTTATAGGGCTTATAGGGCTTATAGGGCTTATAGGGCTTATAGGGCTTTTATAGGCCTTGTGTAGTGCTTACAAGGCTTAGGGCTTATAAGGCTTCGGGTTGAGGGCTTCGGGCTTCTGCTTGTGGGGCTTTTTTAGGCTTATAGGGCTTTGATCGGGCCTAAAGGGCCCTTCGGGCTGAGAGCTTCAGACGTGTAGGGCAGTGGGACTCCAAGGGTGTCCGGGCTCCGGGGCTTTTAAACCCCTCTGAAAATTTTGGTAGCTGGGGTCTGGGGTCCGTCTTAACCCCAAATAATGAACATATCGAGCAAATCCCAAGGGCTTACCGAGTGTAGGGCTTAGGATAGATTGCTTCGAACGCCTACTTCTGAGGGCGGATCGAGAATCAAATTCAAAGCGAAAAACATGAAGAGCGGGGCCTCTCTTTGAACATTTAGGACGTAGCCTGGGGTGCATAATCCCCAGTTTCTGCGCAGCCTTGATGTCGGGGTACTTGCTGAAGAGAGCCAGCAGAAGCAACCTGGCAGGCATTTAGACCCTATATAAACCCAGAAACCCCAAAACCCTAAACCCTAAACTCTAAACCCTAAACCCTAAACTCTTTACCCTAAACCCTAAACCCTAAACCCTAAACTCTAAACCCTAAACCCTACACTCTAGGCTTCAGGGCGTAGGGGCCCAAGCTCTTCAACCCTCAAATCCTAGACCTTCTTGTTTGCTGGATGCCAAGAATGGCCTCGACATCTTGCCTGCGCCAACGATGCACACCTCAGTGCCCAAACGCCGCAGGGGAGCACGATGAGGGTTTAGGGTTTAGGGTTTAGGGATTGGGGGATTGGGGTTAGGGGGGCCGAGGGGGGAGGGTGAGGGACAAGGAACGCCCACTCTTCGGAGTTGACAAACGTGATCCTAAACCCATAAACCCTAAACCCTAAACATCCCTAAACCCTAAACCCGAAACCCTAAACCCTAACCCCTAAACCCGAATGCCAGGGCTTGGACGTGCAGCTTGCTGGCAGGCTTGCGGAGATCCTGCATCGCCCTGCGGACCGGGTGGTGTTGGCACGGTTGAAGGGTTGAGCTTTAGGGTTTAGGGTTTAGGGTTTAGGGTTTGGGGTTTAGGATTTTTAAGGCTTTGGGTTTTAGGGTTTAGGGTTTAGGGTTTTTAAGGTTTAGGGTTTTAGGATTTACGATTTCGGGTTTCAGGTGTAGGGTTTCAAGTGTGCAAAAAACTCAGGGCCAGGGCGCATTGTCGTAACCCTAAAGCCCACACACAAAAAAAATGGCGAGGCAAAACGCTTCAAACCTGGTCCAGCCCTGTGTTGATGCGTAGGAACTAGGAATCAGGGTTTAGAGCTAAGGGTTGAGGGTCTAAGGTTTAGGGTTTAGGGTTTAGGGTTTAGGGTTTAGGGTTTAGGGGTTTAGGGCTTAGGGATGTAAAGTCGCAAACGCAAATTTGCTGGCTTCGTGCCCTGGATTCGCTGGAATGGTGAGTTAACCCCTGAGCCCCCTAAACCCTAAACCCTAAACCCTAAACCCTACACCCCAAACCCTAAACCCCCAAAGCGGGTTTGGGACTTGGGGTTTGGCGTCCCTGAAATCGTAAACGGACGGGAGCTTCACAAGTGCAGGACCTCTTGAACAAAGGGCCAAGAGCTAGGTGTCTTGGGATTTTCTATGGCAGGGACCCATTGTGTGGAGCGTTTGCCGCCATGAAGCTGGGCAAGTTTGTCCGTGGTTAAGTCCCTAAACCCTAAACCCTAAAGCCTGGACATCATGAGCTCCACTGCCGCGCTCGACACAGACACGGAGCCTGCATGCGAGAGGAAGCAATATAGGGTTTAGGGTTTAGGGTTTAGGGATTTAGGGTTTAGGGTTTAGGGTTTCGGGTTGAGCCGTCATAAAGGGTTTAGGGTTTAGGGTTTCGGGCTTAGGGCTTTCGTGGGGGCACGGGGATGTGAGGGTTCGCTACAGCTAGCCGTTAAAGCGCTAGCCCTAAACCGTCAACCCAGCTGGGCCCATAAGCAAGATCGAACCCCACTGTGCCTGAAAAGGGGAACCTGAATGAAACAACCTCACATGAGCATGTGTGAATCTAAGTATAACATGTAAACAACACAAAATTTATACAGACACATACAGATACATACATATACACACAAGTACATACAACTACACCCAAACACATCCAAACACCTACAAACACAACATACACATACACATACACGTACACATACACATACACATACACATACATACATAAATACCTACGTACATACATACATACATCATACATACATACATACATACATACATACATACATACATACATACATACATACATACATACATACATACATACATACATACATACATACATACATACATACATACATACATACATACATACATACATACATACATACATACATACATACATACATACATACATACATACATACACACACACCAGGATGGGTTTAGGGTTCAGTTTTTCGGGTTTAGCGTTTAGGGTTTAGGGTAAGTGTGCATCTAAGGATGTATGGATGGTTTGAGTCTTGAGGTGGGATTTCGGCTGTAGAATTCTCGAGTCCTTCCTTCGAATGGCCTGCTGTGCCGGCCATAGAATCTTACAGGCTTGGCTTGGGCCAAGCCTAAACCCTCAACCCTAAACCCTAAACCCCCAAGCCCTAAACACTGCACCCTAAACCCGAAACCCTGAACCCTGAAATTTCCGGCCGCCTGGCCTTTGCCAATCTTCGTCCGGGTTCGCACCATCTTGCCCATGCGAATCCTGAGCGTCAAGACCCTCCAAACTGAGTCTGGGTCGAGGAGCCCCTGCAACCCCTGAGGCATGAACCAAGGGGGTTTAGGGTTTAGGGTTTAGGGTTTAGGGTTTAGGGTTTAGGGTTTAATGGTAGACCGGTTTAGGGGGTTTAGGGGATCTAGGGTTTAGGGCTACTATCCGACAAATCCAAGTACCAGCAAAATATGACGGCCAAAGAGGGAACATGACCCCTCGAATTAAAGGAGCTTTGGGTAAGGGGGGTTGGGGGGCAGGGCGGTGCGGGCCCTGATTCCTAAGCCTTACGTGCCCTAAACCCTAAACCCCCAACCCCAAACCCTAAACCCTAAACCCTAAACCCCATACCCTAAACCCTAAACCCCAAATGGGTCATGTTCCTGGGGAGCCCAGCGCCGCGTTGAGCATCCGGGAGACTATCTTGCCGCCACACCTGGAGGTTTAAGGTCTAGGGTGTAGCCCTGAGGGTTTAGGGTTTAGGGCGTAGGGCGTTGAGCATCTCGATCTTTCCGTGTAAGCTTTCAGGGTTCTAGGGCTTGGTGTTTGAGATTTAGGGTTACGAACTACTGCCACCTAAACCCCAAACCCCAAACCCCAAATCCCAAACCCTAAACCCTAAACCCTACACCCTAACCCCTAATCCCAACCCTAAGCCGGCATCAGCTACCCGGCGTCTTGGCGCCCGCGCCCAGCCACCGTTTCCTCGTCTGCCTTCTGGATGGCATGCCTCAAGGGAGTCATGAACAGGGTTTAGGGTTTAGGGTTTAGGGTTTAGGGTTTAGGGTTTAGGGTTTAGGGTTTAGGGTTTAGGGTTTAGGGTTTAGGGGTTCCGAGTTTCGGGTTTAGGGTTGAGGGTTGCTCTACCGAGGACCCCTAAGGATGTATACCTAAGAGGCTTCCCCTTCATAATCTCGCAACATGGCCCTTCTATTCCCATGGAGGATATTAATTAAAAAAAGGGTCCCAAACCCAAGGGTACTCTAAATTAGGGCCGTCTTTGGGGAGTGGGTCCTCTTTTTTCTTCTAAGGGGCCGTGCTATATATGGGACCCAAAGTAGGTACCCTGATTTAGGGAACTACCCGTGGGGTTCATAAGACTGACATGCTTGCAGTCCTAAGAGAAAATAAGGAACACCCCGGTACTGTGGGAGATCTAGAAGAATAGGTTCGCCAGCTTGGGGTGGTTTCGGGGTCCTTGGGCAGATTGGGGTTGAGGAGTAGTTTAGGGTTTAGGGTTTAGGCTAGGGTTGAGGGTTTAGGGTTCAGGCTTCAGGGCCACTGTTTAAGGGAGAAGAATGAACCCTGCTTTGCGGGCGTTGCAGTGCTTTGGTCCTCGTGACGTGGGCACCTACTGATAACCTGTCAAAATATGCCCCACTTGAGCCCAGAGCTATTTCCAAAATAGCCACAGGGGCCCATACTTACATTTAGGGTCCAGGGCGGGGATTTCAGGTTTCAGGATTTGGGAGTCTACGAAAACAAGGGACCCCTAGTATAGACGCCTCAAATAGTAGGGAGCCCCTTATAATAAGGACCCCAATAAGGTACCCCTACATTCGGAAACCCTAAACCCTGGTTCTCCCATTTGGGATCAGCGCGGGGTCGTGAGGAAGTCTATACCCATGGCTCAGTGCCGGGCTCGTGGCAGGCCTTCACCTTCTCCAAGCTGGGGTTGCGGGGGTTCCATGAACGCTAAGGTCCTAAACCCTAAACCCTAAACCCTAAACCCTAAACCGGCTTTGGAGGGGGGGAGGGGGGTAGACTTCAGAGCTTCGTATCCCCAAGAGGAGCCTGCGAAATCTGGTGAGCGCTCTCAATTTTCAACCCTCAATCCTCAGCCCCGAGGCATCGGAGGTGGCGGCATGGGATTCCCTAAGCCCTAAACCCTAAACCCTAAACCCTAAGCCCTAAGCCCTAAGCCCTCAGAGCTTTTGGGTCCCGAAGGGAAGTTGCTCAGGGCTTTGGCTTAAGGTGAGGGGCCCTAAAGCCTCAACTCCTCAAGGCCTAAACCCTAAACCCTAAACCCTAAACCCTATAAGCCCCAAAACCTAAACCCTAAACCCTAAACCCTAAACCCTAAACCCTAAACCCTGAACCCTGAACCCTGAACCCTGAACCCTGAACCCTGAACCCTAAACCCTAGCCCAAACCCTAAACCCTAAACCCTATAAACCCTATAAACCCTAAACCCTCCGCCCCCTGGGCGCACCTGCGACAAGATCTGGGCCTCGCCAAGGACGAGGGAGTCAAGTCCCGAGCTGACCTGTATGATAGGCTGTAAGCCCTAAAATCTAGGGGTTGGAGGTGAGCGTCCTTTAGGGTTCAGGGTTCAGCGTTTAGGGTCTAGGGTTTCAGGTTTAGGTGCTTAAAGTTCAGGGCTTTCAGCTAGGGGTTTGAGAGAGTCTTTGGGGTTAGGGGTGAAAGGTTTCGAGGTTATAGGACCCTGCGCAAACCCTGAACCCTTCTAACAACCCCCCTAACCCATACATCTCCAACCCTAAACCCTAACCCCCTCTTTCATGTATACATAAACCTTAATGGCCCGAGTCGTAAGCAAATTTGCCTAATTCGGCGGCCGAGTCGTCGGCAAAATTTGTTCGGTGCCCAGTCGTCCGCCAAACTCGTCGCAGTCGGTTTAGTTTAGGGTGTCAGGGTGTCAGGGTGTTAGGGTGTTAGGGTTGAGGGTTTAGTGTTTGGGGTTTAGGGTGTTAGGGTCCCTGGATTTAGGGTGTCTAAGGTTTTAGCGTTCACCTGCTGAATGTCATGCTTAAGTTCAGGGCTTCTGGGGCAGGTTCCAGCCCAAGATAATCCCAAAGCCCTCTCCTCAAGAGTGCTCAATTCCCAGAAGTTGCAATAAGTTTACGGTTTAGGGTTTAGAGTTTAGGGTTTAGGGCTATCCAGAAGAGGACAGTTCTCATCCACTTGCATTTTCCAGACGGCGTGGTGTTCGTACTTGGCCAGAAGGAGCTTTTTCGCAAGCAGAACCCAGGTGGCGATGAGTTCATGAACTTTCTTGGCCAGGAAACCCTAAACCCTAAACCCTAAACCTCGGAGGCCAACGCGTTTTCCAGCGCCTTGACGATGCCGTGCACGCGGCAGCGCACGCATACCTGCAGGCTTGGCAATGTTGCTGCCGTGCGAATCTCGCCGACAAGGCTTCTGTCAACTCGCCGTCGGATACAAAGACCTGAGCCATGTATACGCAACTGCAGGTCGCATAAGTGCCTTGCTTGGCAAAATGCATGCAGACATCAGCCACGAACAAAATGCTTGCATCCTGATTCTCCTGAGGCTCCTGCAGCTTCCCCAGGCCCCCCCCCCCCCCCTGGCGCCAAACCCTAACCCCTAAACCTTGAACCCTAAACCCTAAACCCTAAACCCTACACTCTAAACCCTAAACCCTAAACCCTAAACCCTAAACCCTAAACCTCTTCAGAGCCCAGAAAAGACACCCGGGAGCCCAGGCCTCAAAGAGATGCTGGGTGGCCGCCTCGCCACTGTGTGTAAAAAGGTAGGGCTCCAACTCCTGCGTGGACTTGGTGCCTTTTTTAGGGCCGTTTGATAGGGTTTAGGGTTTAGGGTTTAGGGTTTAGGGTTTAGGGTTTAGGGTTTAGGGTTTAGGGTTTAGGGTTTAGGGTTTAGGGTTTAGGGTTTAGGGTTTAGGGTTTATACGGTAAGTTTCGGGTTTAGGGTTCAGGGGTATTCGTCTATGTTGCGATTATAATGCTTCTTTTGTATGATTCCTACTAGGCTTCGGGTTCTGTGTTTAGTTGTGGGTTTCGGGTTGTTCGGGGTCGCTTTGCGTCGGGTGCTGTGGATACGAAGAGGCACTTCGATTTTGGCTTCGCTAGTAGTCAAAAACACCTTGGAGCCCAAAAACCATTTTCTAACAAGGCACCCTTTCTTGGTGGCTACTCTATAAGGAGGCCAAGAAACAAAAAAAAACATGTAAAGGGCACCACCGGGCTACCAAGACAAAGGTCGAAGAGGGACGCTAGGCTGGGGAACTAGTTAGGCTCTTGTCAAGCATTCTAAGACAAGAGCCCACGCCCAAACTGAAAACTGTCAGTTCTTCAGGAGATTTCCTTAAACAACCCTGAACCCTTAGTCCCTTTGCTCAACACGACGGGCCGTATTAGACCAACACTGCGCCGCTGCTGTGGGACTTCCATCGACGTGTGCGTGAGAATGCTTTAACACATGACCCATCTCGTGAAGTTGCCATACTAAACCCGGTTAATCCCTGAAATTCGGTTTCGAGGATGACCTCACTATGCCCTAAACCCTAATCCCTAAACCCTATGTATAAGAGAATCCTGGAAGGATAGGGAGCCTAACGCTTCCCTCAACGGTCTGCAGCCTCGGCGGGAATGCCCGACTTCTGGCTCAGGAAGGCGTGGACGGCCCTTGCAGGATCCCAGGCTGTAAAAAAGGGCTGAGGGTTTGCGGCTGAGGGTGTATATGGTTTAGGGTTATAGAGTTATTCTGAACCCTAAACCCTAAACCCCAAACCCTAAACCCTAAACCCTTAACCCTCCAAGGCCAAAGAACCCCCTCCAGGTGCCCCGACTCCACGGCCGCAAACTTCTTGACCTCCGGGGAGGCAAAGTAGAGCTCGAAGCGGTTGCACCTGGGCGCGCGGGCTTCGCCTTGGTATGTTCCCTGATACTAACAGTCCTTAGTGGGGTTTAGGGTTTAGGGTTTAGGGTTTAGGACTGTTAGGATAAGGGGGAACGTGCCAAGTTTCGCCTTTTCTAGGGTTGCCAAGGGAGGGGGGTTCAAGCGGGGGTATGTAACCCAAGGTTCCCTCCTGAGGCTCCCCACTACTCTAGGGGGGTTTCGGGTTTTAAGGGTTTATACGCTCAATGGTTCGAAAAAAGCCGCAGGCTTGGGGCTTAGGGCTTTAGGGCTTCGGTTCCGCCTAGGGGCGGTTTAGGGTGCTTAGGGCTTTTAGGCAAGGGGTGTTTGTTCTGATGTTGGCCCGGTTGCCGCAGAAACCGCCGCTGACTATACAGACGCCTCTCAAGAAACGCCAAATAAGGAATTTTGGCGGGTCTTGCACATGTTTCGCCCATGCAAGCCTGTCAAAGCCTTCACGAGCTGCAGGATTTTGGTGAGGCGGAAAGGCGGAGGCCTTCTGCTACATTCGCAAAGCGCGAAGTCGAAGCCATTGTCAAATAGCTACGCTCCAGGAACCCTAACGTCCAAATACTGTACCCAAATACCCTAATCCCCAAACCCTAAACCTTAAATCCTAAACCCTGAACCCGAAACCCAAAACCCCACACCCTAAGCCCTGCAATTCCTCCGCCCTCAGCCTCCAGCACCCGCTGCCGACCTCAATTCTCCTAACACGAAACCATGTAATTCCTCGGCCTCCAGCCCCCGCAACCCCAAGTCTCCTCACACTCAGTTCCCCTAAACCCTGAACCCTAACCCTAAACCCTAAACCCTAAACCCTAAACCCTAAGTCTCCAAACCCCCGCTCCGCGGAGTTCCCGGCGTGGAGAGGACAGCCAGCTCCGGCACCAACTGAGCCAAAGGAACGGGAGCTTTTGGGGTTGGGGTTTAGGGTTTAGGGTTTAGGGTTTAGGGTTTAGGGTTTAGGGTTTAGGGTTTAGGGTTTAGGGTTTAGGGTTTAGGGTTTAGGGTTTAGGGTTTAGGGTTTAGGGTTTAGGGTTTAGGGTTTAGGGTTTAGGGTATAGGCTTTAGGGCTTTAGGGCTTTAGGCTTTAGCTTTAGGGTTTTAGGGTTTTAGGGTTTTAGGGTTTAGGGTTTAGGGTTTAGGGTTTAGGGTTTTTTGGGTTAGGGTTTTAGGGTTTAGGGTTTAGGGTTTTAGGGGTTTAGGGTTTAGGGTTTAGGGGTTTAGGGGTTTAGGGGTTTAGCGGTTTGGGGGTTTAGGGGTTTAGGGGTTTGGGGGTTTAGGGGTTTAGGGTTTAGGGTGTAGGGTTTACAGTTTAGGGTTTGGGATTTAGGGTTTAGGGCTTAGGGTTTTTGAGGTCGGCGGGGGTGGGTTGGGGGAGGGGGGGGGGGCGGGAGAGGGGGTAGTACTATTAGGCTTCTGCATTTTGTTGGGGCGGGGGGGGGGGGGGGGGGGAATACAAAGGTCAATGCTACAGCAAGGACCCCCCCCCCACCAACAACAAAAACATGATCAGTGTTGCCGTTAAGGGAACTCAAGCTATGGGAGCAACTTAATTTTCAGTAAGCTCCTGAGAATGAAAGAAGATACACTACTAGGATGGCCTTTAAAACCCTCTGCAAAAAACATTCCTGACTATGATCCTCTTAAACCCAATAAGGGAATTTTTAAAATGTCCCGAGGCTCTACCTGGTAGCCCTAAACCCTGAAACCGAAACCAAGGGCCTACCGAGCAAAGGATTCATCTCAACCCTCCATGCTCCCATTGCAAGAGCCTAGAAGACACCCCTCCGAAAAAAAAACAAAGGGCCAGACGTAAAACCCTAATCCCTAAACCCTAAACCCTAAATCCTAAACCCTAAACCCTGTAACGGGATTGATGTGTGACTGCAGACGGCAAAGCCCTGCCAAGGGCCAAACGTAGCCATTTGCGGTCTGGCCGTACTCCACCAACTCCTGGCTTGCATGGCAGAAGCGTAGGGTCTAGGATTGAGGGTTGAGGGGTTTAGGGGTTTGGGGTTTAGGGTTTTGGAGTTTATGGGTTCAGGGGTTTGGGCCGGTTTGGGGGTTCAACTAGGGGTTTTGAGTTTAGGGGTTTAGTTTCGGTTTCAGATGTCAGGAGCTCTGGGCGTCACACTACTCAGTACTCCGAGACACGGACGCTCTGGACATTTTTTGCGTGGCATCCATTCCCTAAGGGTCCATGTGCCCTATTGAGTATATGCTTTCGCCATAGAACGGTTCCCATATAGCAGCTTTAGGGCCTAAGTATATACAACACAGGTACGCTAGACCCAAGAGCAAGCTGAATTAAAAGGGTATCCTTTCTGGTTTTAAAGGGGCTTATGAGGGAACCTAAACCCTATGTACCATGTAGGTACAAGGACCCTGAGGTTTTCCAGCACCTCAATGCAGCGAACCGTTCCTTCGGCGGCAGCGATTAATTTCGGCTTTACGGTTCAGGGTTTAGGGTTTAGGGTATAGTGTTTAGGGTTTAGGTTAGGGTTTAGGGTTTAGGGTTTAGGGTTTGGGCTAGGTTTGGCACTTCCAGTCGCCTGCTTAATCCTCCACTAGACATGATCAAACTCCTGGAACCGCGCTGACACCGTGTGAACTTTTATCTCGAAATCACCACCCCCCCAAGCCCTAAAGTCCAACTCCCGCTCCTCACCCTAGTCACCCTAAACCCAAAACCCTAAGACCTAAACCCTAAACCCTAAACCCTAAACCACCCTAGACCCTAAACCCTAAACCCTATTCCTTCACGTTCCATTTTTGGATCTTTCATCTTCTGGAACATTGCCGAGGCAGCGCGCCCGGGCATAGCTGCTCCGAATTAGCCACTCTCATGCGCCAGCAGCGCCTGTCTGGCCCACTTGGTGTGGCCCACCTCTCAGGGCCGCTACAGGGTTTAGGGTTTAGGGTTTAGGGTTTAGGGTTTAGGGTTTAGGGTTTAGGGTTTAGGGTTTAGGGGGGCCCGGAATTCAGTAGTCTTTTTACTCCCTTGAAGGGGTATGTAGGGGGAATAAGATGAGCAAATTACGCAATTCCCAAGTTTATCCGCCCCCCCCCCCCCCCCCCCCCCCCCCAAGCACCAAACTCTCAACACTCAACCCTAAACCCTTTACCCTCAGGGTCCATGTACCTCTTTCTTATATACGTGGGCCCAATATTCATAATTGAGGAACACGGACCCTTAGGGTTGGGGTTTACGGCTTAAGGTTGCAGGGGGTTTATTCTGTCGGCACTTGAATGGTTCAGCGCTTCACAGCTTTAGGGTTTGGGGCCTATCTTAGGGTTTAGGGTTTAGGGTTTAGGGTTTAGGGTTTAGGGTTTAGGGTTTAGGGTTTAGGGTTTAGGGTTTAGGGTTTAGGGTTTAGGATTTGCATCCGGCTTGAAGGTTGCAGGTAGGTTTCAGGGCTGAGGGTTGAGGGTTTGGGGCTTATCTTAGGGTTTAGGGTTTAGTCTTCCCCCTGGTTCTTAGTAGGGAATGAGGGAATGAGGAGCCCTCTGGACCCCTATAAATCCTAAACCCTAAACCCTTAGCCGACCCTAACCTCTAAACCCTAAACCCTATCTAGCTTTGAGATTTGATAGAGCAGGTGAAGCCCCTGCACCAGGAATCCACAACTGGCGCACATTCAGCCTTGAACAGTGGAAGTTGCATTCGGGGGGGGGGGGGGGGCTGTTTATAGTCCGAAAAAAACACTAGCCAAGTTTAGGGTTTGGGGCTTAGGGTTAGGGCTTTGGGGTTTGGGGGTTTAGGGTTTATAGGGCTTACTGCGCAATACCAATCCTGAGGAGACGTGGGTTCTGGCTCTACTGAGTCTTATATCAGACTCCGCACCCTAAACCCTAAACCCCAAACCCTGAACCCTAAACCCTAAACCCTAAGCCCTAAACCCTAAACCCTAAACCCTCGCGGGCGACAAAACACGCATCCCGCCAAGACACTCGTCCTCGCGGTGCTACCTGGGCTGCGACCTGAGTGCGAAGCCTCTATACCTTCAGACCGACATGGGGGCGGGGGGGGGGGGGGGGGGTTCCTATAATAAGCGTACCCCTTTTTACCCCCCAAAACAGTAGAAATCCCCTTTTGAAAAAAGCTCTAGGAGTGTACCCCTATTATCGTAAACCGCCCGACTGAGCCTCAAAAGGCCTCAAGGATTTAAAGATATTTTGTGGTATACTTGACCCTGCTCTCTTCGTTTTGTTTGAGCTGAACCCTAAATAGTCCATTTCAGTGGCATAATGGAAGAAACTATACACCGGAATCTGTCCTAGACAATCACAACACACCGAAAGCCTGCGCCCTGTGTTGAAAAGGGCACTCTGTGTTTAAAGGGGTTTAGGGTTTAGGGTTACACCCTCCGAGCCCCAAAGCCCCAAAATCCTGAAACCAAAAACTCTCCTCGCTTGATTCCATCATCGTGTTCCCTAAAGACCTCCAGGAATCTAACATCTAAAGTAGCAGGAAATATTCAGAAGCAAGAAACCCTCTGCCCTAAACCCTAAACCCCAAAACCCTAAACCCTAAACCCTAAACCCTAAACCCTAAACCCTAAACCCTAAACCCTAAACCCTGAACCCTAAACCCTAAACCCTAAACCCTAAACCCTAAACCCTAAACCTCAATGAGGTCCAGGGAGCCGGAGGCCCGGCAGCAACCTGCAGCTGTGCCGGTAAGGCGAGCGCCGGTGCGGCGACCGCCCTCGGCAACTTTGTGCTGAGACGGGGCGTGGGTTGGGGTTTGGGGTTTAGGGTTTAGGGTTTAGGGTTTAGGGTTTAGGGTTTAGGGTTTAGGGTTTAGGGTTTAGGGTTTAGGGTTTAGGGTTTAGGGTTTAGGGGTTAGGGGTTAGGGTTTAGGGTTTAGGGTTTAGGGGTTAGGGTTGAGGGTTGAGGGTTGAGGGTTGAGGGTTTAGGATTTAGGGTTTAAGCTTTAGGGTTGAGGGTCTAGGGTTTAGGGTTTACGGTTGAGGGTCTAGGGCTGAGGGTTGAGGGTTGAGGTGTCTTCTGTAGGGCACGGAACGTCGGGTCGCCATACCAGGATTTCATGTCGGCTGTTGGGGCCTTCGGTCTTCGACTGCTTCCCAGACCCTGGGAGGATCCAAAAAGTAGCACCCCCAAATCGTACCCCAGACTACGTAGGGTTTAGTTTAGGGTTTAGGGGTTTAGGGGTTTAAAGGTTTAGGGTTTAGGGCTACTAGACCCAAGAGTACCGTAGGTATAAAAAGGTTACCCTTGTTGGTTTAAAGGGCTGAAAAAGGACCCTAAACCCTAAACCCTAAACCCTAAACCCTAAACCCTAAACCCTAAACCCTAAACCTTAAACCCTAAACCCTAAACCCTAAACCCTAAACCCTCAAAAAGGAGTCAGGGTCCACTCTGGGTCCTGGACCATTGGGTGAGTCATTCTTAAGAACCCTCAAGGGATCTGCTTTCTGGATCCTCAGTCAGCTAGTGCAGCCCTAAACCCTAAGTAAACCTTATATGAACCCGAAATAAACCCCTTAAACCCTAAACCTAACTAAACCCTCAACCCTTAGCTCTATATAAATCGAAACCCTAAACCCGAAACCCGGAAGCCTCAAGCAATTCCTTCACGCGTCTTCGGGCTGAAGGGGTTTGAACTTGGGGGTTGGAAAAAGGTATCTACCCCGGAAAGATGTTTTAGGGCTTAGGGTTTAGGGTGGGGTGTAGGGCTGAGGGCTTCGGATTTATGGAATGACCTGCGACGTGTCATGAACATGGCCAACAAGGGTTTATGGGGGTTCGGGTTCGAGGTGCAGACGTAGAAAGCCGTCCCCCCCCCCCCGTCTTCCCACCTGCGAAGCTCCCATAGGCTAGTTGATAGATAAAACTGGGTTGAGGGTTGAAAGTTCAGGGGCTCTGCTTTCTGGAGTCTGGGAAGCCATCGGTTATTACCCTAAACCCTAAACCCCAAACCCTAAACCCTAAGCGCTGGGGGTTGGAGGCTCTGTACACAGCGACACCAAAAACTTGCCCCAACATCTTCTAGGGTTTATGGTTTAGAACAACCGAAATATGCTCGAATCTTCTGATCAAACTTGCGGAAGCCTTCTCCCAACCACTGTGGGTGGCGGGGCAGTTCGACGAACGTAGAGATTGTAGCAGGCAACGCTGCAAATCCCAAACCTGTCTAAACCCCAAACCCTGCCGCCTGCTGTTTGATTAAGCCCCGAGGGGGGGGGGGGGGGGGGGGGGGGGGGGGTGAGGGAGGAGGGGGGGGTGGGGGAGGAGGAGGGGGGGGGGGTGGGGGGGGGGGGTGGGGGGGGGGGGGGAAGGTTTAGGGGGCCCCAAACCCCCTACATTCTGCCGTGATGCTCATTCCGGGTGATCAGCTTGCTGTATCCTGTCGACCTGGGCGCGGCTAGAGTTTACCCTCAACCCTAGGAGTTTAGGGTTTAGGGCTTAGTTTTTAAAATTCGACCCGAGATTAGATGGCACAGTGCGAGCCCACGTGAAATCCAGGCAAGCTCTGAAGTGTATCGCAACTCTGCCACTGAGGGTCCCTTGTCTTGAGGATCCCAGCTCCTGCTGTTCTTTCAAGCACACCAAGAAGGGGACCAAGCCCTGAATCCGAGAAGGGAACGATGTAGTTCCAGGTAGATGCATCCTCTAGCCTGCTTGCCAGACAAGACCCCCCTCTCTAGAGAACGCAAAAGCGTAGGAATCCTTCCGAGCCCCCTACTTTGCAAGCGTACGCAATAGAAGTCCTTGCTTTGGGGTTCCAAGAGTCCAGCCTTAAGCCCTAAACTCTAAACCCTAAACTTTGAACCCTGAACCCTAAATCCCGAACCCTAAGCCCTAAACCCTAAACCCTGAACCCTGAACCCTGAACCCTGAACCCTAAACCCTAAACTGCAAGCGAGCGGCGGGTCTGCTACCCAGGTGAACACGGTGATGAAGCTCACAAGAGTCGGGCTGCGAATGTTCTTCCACATGAAGGACGCGTTCACCTGGGTCTTAAACATCCCAAAGTAGGGTTTCGGGTTTAGGGTTTAAGAGTTCAGGGTTAGGGTTTAGGGCTTAGGGTTTAAGAGTTCAGGGTTCGGGTTTCGGGCGTAGGGCTTAAGAGTTCAGGGTTCGGGTTTCGGGCTTAGGGCTGAAGAGTTCAGGGTGGTATAAGAGTTCAGGGTCAGGGTTTAGGGCTTAGTAGGGTCCCTTACCTTCATTAAAGGGTTCTGCAGTATGGGCCCTGTGGTTGTACAGGGTATATAAGGGGTAAGAGCCCCCTAGAACCATAAGCAAAATGATCTGACCTTGTCAGCCCTAACCTCTTCTAAAAACCCTTCCAAACCCTTATGCACCCTTGCTAGCCCTTATTAACTCATAGTAACCCTAGACCCTAAACCCTAAACCCTAAACCCCGAGAGGCTGAGGTTTTGAGAAAAGAAGAAAAAAAGGGTTCCCACAGATGGCGCCAAGAGTGGAACTCAAAACTCCACGGGGGCCCCTTCCCTAGTGGCCCTCTGGCATTTCGAGCGTTCAGGGTTTCGGACTTAGTGTTGAGGGTTTAGGGCTTGGGGTTTCGGGTTTAGGGCTTGGGGTTCAGGGTTTCGGGCTTGGGGTTTCGGGTTTCGGGTTGGGCTTCGGGGGGGGGGGGGGGGGGGGGTTAGGGGGGCCTTGAGGGTTGGTTCAGCGTTGGAGTCTTTGGTGGGTCAAGGCTGCCTAGGTTCTTAAAGAAACAAACCACCAGTCCTTCTTCTAGGAACCCGAGTAACCACCCTATCATGAGGCACCCTTGTTTGGGGTTGGTTACTTTAAACGGGAACCTTGAACCAAAACAAAGGGGTAAAGGATAGCACTGGGATACCAAGCCATTTGGGGCTTTAGGGCATAGAGGGTTAGGGACCCCTTATATGCCCCTTATCATATTATGTGATTATATGTACCCTCTACAACCCAAGGGAGTAACCCGAGGGGGGCACATTTACTTCAGAACCCCTTTTTCGAGGTAAGGGGCCAGATTGAGGGACTATTCAACTACCCTTGACTACTGCATATACCTCTAAGATCATGTAACTTCCCTTAGATAGTAGGGCATGGGGGAATTAGGTACCCTATACCCCCATATTACCCTTGGGATAATATACGGTACCTACTTCCCCCATTCCCTACCAGGAGCCAGAAGGTCTGAGCCTGTCCCACAGACAGAACCACCATGTAACTACTTGGAGGTTCATGGTACTGCCTAACCAACTGTACTTAAAACCCACTTCTAAGCCACTTAAGTGCCCTAATAAACCTACAAGTACAGTTATAAGTACTGTAGCCCTAAACCCTAAACCCTAAGCCCTAAGCCCTCCTAAACCAAGTACAGTTATCATTGGTGACAAAGTACCCTGAACCTCCAGGTACAGGTGGAGTCTAGGGCTCCTGGTGTGCCCCGTTTCCTTGGGACGTAGCCCAGAAGTAGACCTGTGGCACCCGCTCTGGCCTAAATGCTATAAGCTCTAATCCTCAACCTAAACCCTAAACCCTGAACCCTAAACCCTAAACCCGGAACCCTAAACCCTCAACCCTAAACCCTAAACCCGCGGCCTGCGTCTGGTTCTCAGTGGACAGCAGCAAATTGGTGGAGGGCCGTCGCGGGTCCTGAAGCTACAGGTAGAATCATGCCTTGCAAAAAAAAGACATATATATATATATGTATATACATAAATGCATAGATATAAATATAAATATACACACACATATATATATATAATGATGATGATGATCATGCACACTACGTCTCTCAGCGATAGTTCCATCACGGCAGTCATGTTTTATCATCCTGTGTTTTTCAGCAGTACCCAGTTTATTTCTGGATATTCGACATACTATGAATGCTATGATGGGTCTGCACGCTGCCAATTCCCCCGCTTCCTCCCCCCCTCCCTCCCCCCCCCCCCAGGCGTGTCCAGGCATGGATTTAGGCCCGAAGGCCCCGCGAAACCGACACTAAACCGTTGCAGACAGGCCTAAGCTTCAGGGGTTGAGCCTTCGGATATCAAGCTGCAGGTCAAACCAAAAGCTCGGTTTAGGGCTTGGGGCTTAGGGCTAAGGGTATATGTACTGGAATGTTCCCCTTATACTAACAGTCCTTCATAGGGATTATAGGGGGGGGTACTTTAATCCCTAGTCAGGACTGTTAGTATAAGAGGGAACATCCCAATCCATGTACCTAAATAGGGAGTACTTGGGCCTGACAGTACCTCCTACAATATTAAAAAATTTAAGGCCCATGTATTCCCGATTTAGGTACATGCACCCTTGCGGCTCAAGGCTTAGGGCAGTAGGGTAGCTGCATACCAAAGTGCGGGTCAGCATTCGAATGGCCGTATGTTTGCTTTGCAATAAGGAACCCCAAGCACCAAACCCTAAGCCCTAAACCCTATAAGCCTTAAGCCCGAAGCCCTAAGCCCTATAAATTTCGATGAGCTCGCCTCAGCCTGCTTGTTCGCGTCATCATTCGTCTGCAGAAGGTGCCACGTGCCGTTCTCCTCGCCTCCAGCTTTCAGGGTTCAGGGTTTAAGGCACCGCCGAAACCTATAGCCAAAGGCTTCAACGTAGTTCCTTTTTGGGCTAGTTATAGGGGATTCTACCCAAAAAGGTACTACATAGGAGCCTTTGGGCAATTCGAGTATACTACCCCCCAAAAAGGTACGACATAGGAGCCTTTGGGTAGAATCACAGGCAGAACCCTCGGAATCCTGAACCCCGACTCCCCAGTCCGTAGGGCCTGGGATCCAATGGGGTTTAGGGTTTAGGGTTTAGGGTTTAGGGTTTAGGGTTTAGGGTTAGGGTTTAGGGTTTAGGGTTTAGGGATCCTCTCACCCCGGAACTTCCTATGCACCCCTTCCGTGCGGTCATCCCGGCCCGAAGGCTGCGCCTTGTCCGCCAGGGGGACTTAAACCCTAAACCCTAAACCCTAAACCCTAAACCCTAAACCCTGAGCTCAGGTTTCGGGAAGATTCTGGGTTTGGGGAAGGGGATTTGGGGTCTCGGCTTCAGTGAACAACCCTTCGAAGCCTAACCCTTAACCCTAAACCCTAAGACCCTAAGCCCTAACCCCTGAGGAATCTTAAGCCCCTAGAACTACAAAGCTTAGCTTATGAACTCGCGAAACAGGAACCTCAGAACCCAAAACGTCAACGCCCTCCAACCCTTAAAGCCCAACGCTCTTAAAATCCTCAAAACCCCTAAAACCCTTTTAAGCCCATAAAACCTTTAAAACCCCTAAAACCCTTGAAACCCATGAAGCCCATTAACAAAAACAAACGTAAACCCTTAAAACCCTTAACACCCTTAAAACTCCCTTAAACCCCTCGATCAAATCCTGAAAACATTTGAAGCGCTTGCAACGCCTTTAAACCCATACACCCCTTGAAACCCTTCAAACCCGAAAAACCTAAAATGCTAAAACCCCTTAAAAGCCCTTGAAACCCCAAAAAACCCTTAAAACACTTAAAACCGTAAACCGTAAACCCTAAACCCTAAACCTCTCGCTTCGACCATCGAGCAGCTCAGAACCCGGAGCGTCGGAGTGTCCTGCTGCGCAGTGGACAAAAAACCCGGATTCCTGTATGTTGCATTGTATTCCGTGCTGTTTTTGGTTTAGGGTTTAGGGGTTAGGGTTTTTAGTTTACGGTTTAGGGTTTAGGCTTTCGGGTTTCGGGTACCAAACATGGCCTATGTGTGCGGACAAACACTTCGGGGGGGGGGGGGGCCGGGGGGGTCGGCACTCGATGGCCACGCGATGCAAGTCTGCCGAAGAATGGCGACCGGGGTGGCACTGTCCAAGATCAATTGATCCGTGTTCTTTCCTCCCCGTCGATTCGCCCCCTCCTCGTAGATGACTTCGATTGCCACACGTAAGAAGTACCCTTGCCTGAGTCCTGCGTTGGTCTCAGCTGGTGCTGTCACACAGACATGTGGGGAATACAAAAGTGCTTTATGTGCGCGATGCGCAGCATGGCAATACACTCCAGGGAGGTCGCGATTGTGTAGCGCGAAAAAGCGCGACCCTGGCACTTTTCGGATGCTAGAGCGCAGTCCACCGGCGAGGACAGCCCAAAGACAGTGGATGTGAGTTCCGTGGATGGCCCGCAGATGACCAGGCGGCCACACTGATTCATCACCAATTAAGACTGTATCTGTCCCAGGTGGGAGCAGCCCGCTGCAGTTGAGGGTCTGGAGGGGTGTACTTAGGGAATTAGGTGCCTCATGTCCCCCCCTCCTACGGGGTTTAGGGTTTGTGGTTTAGGGTTTAGGGTTTAGGGTTCAGGGTTGAGGGTTTAGGGTGTCTCCGTTGTGTCTCTGTGGGCAACTCAGGGAGCGGAACGCTGGACAAACATGCAGAGAACAGGCCGTACGTCCTAACCCCCCCCCCCAAAAGAAAAAAAACCTAAACCCTAAACCGAATGAGGTATGAGGCGTGCAAGGTATTCGGGGCGAAAAATACTCCCGGCGTCCTAACTTGCGTTCTAAAGTCTAAAGAGAAAGTACACCCTACGGCAATGGCCTTGGGACGGCAGGGCACATTTCGGGTGTGTAATCTTCCCGTCATATGTTACAAATCACTGCCATCCCTAAACCCTAAACCCTAAACCCTAAACCCCAAACCCTAAACCCTAAACCCCTAGGAGCCTGCCAGAAGAAAGCCAAGTTGAAGGGCCGTCTGGTCAGGATGCTACCCTAAACCCTAAACCCTAAACCCTAAACCCTAAACCCTAAACCAGGGCCCCGATGTCCTGCAAGTGCTCAGCACCACGGTCCACCGTGATGACGGCCCCTTCGTATGGACCTGCTTAGGGTTTAGGGTTTAGGGTTTAGGGTTTAGGGTTTAGGGTTTAGGGTTCAGGGTTTAGGGTTTAGGGTTTGTAGGGGCACCCCTAGATATGAATAGGGTTCTAAGGGCCCTGAATTGCATTATAAGTCCGACTTTTCAGGCTATAGCTCCTTTGACTAGTAGCCCAGTAACCACATCATAATGAGGGCACCCTTTTTTGGTTGGAAGGGAACCCAGAACCAAAAAAAGGGTAAAGGGTACCACTGGGCTACCCACTGGGCTACCTGGTTTAACTAAACTTGGCTGACTTCTGAACCTCTCCTAAAAGTTTGACGTTTAGGCTCCTTATGGTAGTTTCTACAAAAACCCAAACAGTTAAAGTCCTAAAGGGCAGCCAGAAGAAAGCCAAGTAAAGTTTGTATGGCAAGGGTGCCCGTACTTGTGCCTGACTGAGCTGGCAAGAGCTGCACATCACTAACATCGGTTCATCTCCGAGCTGGCTAGATATGAAACTTGGGTTTAGGGTTTAGGGTTTGGGTTTAGGGTATGGGGTTTAGGGTTTAGGGTCAATATGAAACCCTCAAGACAGCACCAAGCAAGTAACTTGAACGCGCGCCATAGGCGTGGGGTGAAGGAACGTTTTTGTTTTGGTCTACCCATCTAACCTATAGCGGCGGAAACTCACTCACTCTCTTGGCTTGTTGTATGGAACACAGTAGCGCTTAGTGAAGAAATGTGAAGAAACTCCAAATTCCAAAGTGCAAGTGCACGCCGCCGGCTATCCTACTCTACACGCCATCTTGTCGCAATGGGACTTTAAAAAGAAAGGAAGACCAGCTCGTTTCTGCAGAAACTGAATTCTGCTATGTTCTGCTATAAGGTTTCAAGTGCGAGGTCGCCCACTCGTGCATCCCTAACCCTAAACCCTAAACCCTAAACCCTAAACCCTAAACCCTAAACCCTAAACCCTAAACCCTAAACCCTAAACCCTAAACCCTAAACCCTGCCTGAGCCCGACAAAATGAAGTACTGGGGCGCAATGAACTCGGTGTTCAACAATGTCGTCACGGCACCCTCAGCTTCGGACATTGGGGTTTAGGGTTTAGGGTTTAGGGTTTAGGGTTTAGGGTTTAGGGTTTAGGGTTTAGGGTTTAGGGTTTAGGGGCCAAAACTTTCAACACAATCAACCAGCGCCGTGGCCGTTTGCTTTCAGCAAAGAACCCAGCTCGTGACAATTTCCTAGACCCTAAACGCTATCCCGCAAACCCTCCACACACAAACCATATTCTGAGCACTGAATGCCCCAAGCAGAAACGACACTTTTGCCGAACCCTGGAAACCTGAGCACGCGAAGCCGAAACTTGTTCATCCTTGCTTCTCACTGCCTTACATTACACGGCGTAGAAGCATGCATCACCGCACGAATGCGTGCATGCAAACATTATCGTACTTCCATGAATGCATCCCTTCATACGCACGCGCAAACAAGAACACATACACACACACACACAAAACAGACACACACACACACACACCTGCACACACAAACAAACAAACAAACAAACAAACAAACAAACAAACAAGCAAGCAAGCAAGCAAAACAAACAAACAAACAAACAAACAAACAAACAAACAAACAAACAAACAAACACACACACACACACACACACCCACGCACGCACGCACGCACGCACGCACGCACGCACGCACGCACGCACGCACACACACACACACACAGGCACGCAGAGTCAGAAGAGAGCGAGAGTATGATGCACGCAGACATCATTCACACTATGCAGGCAACATACATGCATGCGTATGCACAGTCGCGTAGACACGTGCGCACCTATTTCGGTTCGCACGCCCATGCACGCGCACAAACATACCATCCTCGTACATCCATAAATACATAAAACCATATTATATCCTTCATAACATGCATACATGCTGCATACAGCATACAGACAGGTCTAGACGAACAGGCAGGCAGGGAGGCAGACAGACACGGACACAGAGAGCACAGACACAATGTACATGCACATGTACATGTATATGTATATGTATATGCATATTTATATATGTATGTGTATATGTACATGTATATGAATATGTATATGTATAAGTGTATGTCAATTACAATAGACATTACAGATTACATTACGTTGCATATCAGTACAGCATGCATGCATTGCATCAACATACCTTACGTTACAATGCATTTCTTAACATCACATAACATTACATTACGCTACCGTACATTACATCACACTCATTACATTAGTTACATTTCATTATATTCCATTACATCATTTCATACATTACATGCGCTGCATGCGTTGCAAACATTGCAGACACTACACGCATCCTTGTACTCATTGTACTCACTTCTTCCCTAAACCCGAAACCCTACCGGCAAACCTTAAATCCTGGACCTAACTCCACTCCCGAATAAGCACCAGTACGTCCAAGGGGCTTGGAAGGAAGGGGTGTGCTCCATGATCTTCCTGTTTAGGGTGTAGGGTTTGAGGTTAAGGACTTTACGGATAATGACGGCTTGCGGCGAGGACATAAATGCTTGAGCTTTGGGGGTTTTGGGGCTTCAAGTCTAGCATGTTCTGGGCTTGCTCAAAATCATCGGCCTCTTGCCGCCTCTTTGGGGTCCCTACCATGGACCCCTAGACCCTAAACCCTAAACCCTAAACCCTAAACCCTAAACTTTGCCCTAAACCCTAAACCCTCAACCCTAAACCCTAAACCCCAAACCCCAAACACTAAACCCTTGAAGGTTTGCTTGGCAGTAGTTGAAGGTTTGAGGACACACAAGAAGACCCTGAGCATGAAGCACTCTCTGGGTCTAGAAACCAAACCCCTAAAACCCCTAAAAGCCCCAAAACCCCTAAACCCCTAAAACACCTAAACCCGAAAAAACCCTAGAACCTCGAAACCCTAAACCCTGAACCCTAAAAAACCAGGGCCTCACAAGCACCAGTCTACAGTCTATCAAGCCTGCGAACCTTTGCATGTCGTCACAGGCAAGACATACAGTCTCATGTAGAGTTTGGGTTTGGGGTTTAGGGCCGTCAAGGCCCGGGGGGGGGGGTCTTATGATGTATAAGTATCATACGTTGGGATATAGCAGGGGTACCCCATTTTGAAAAACACCCATATGGCAGCAGCGCCCCTAAATGGGTATTCAGGGGCTGTAATTCATGTCGGGTGTAGGTATGGGTTGTGTTGGGTGGTAGGAGGAAGCATCCCTACGAGGAGGAGGGTCCCTCCTAGTATCCCTCATCCGCTACCTGAAGGATTGTGGGAGTTAGAAGTTGAAGACAGAACTAATGTACTTATAACCCGGCCGATTGACCCTGAACCCGAAACGCTAAACTCTAAACCCTGAATGTACTTACCAACTCTCCTATCGACCCTAAACCCGAAACCCTTAATGTGCCTATAACCCTGCCCATTTGACTGTAAACCCCAAACACTAAACTCTAAACCTTTGACGTACCTACATCCCTGCCCTTGGACCCTACCAAAGCACCAAACTCGGAGCCGGGAATGTACCTATAACTGTAAGCCCAATCCCTAAAAATCCTGACCCCTACACCCTGAACCCTAAACCCTACACCCTAGACCCTGCAAACCCCACACCCTAAACCCTAAACCCTACACCCTAGACCCTAGACCCTGAAACCTAAACTCTACACCCTAAACCCTCAAACCTGGACCCTAAACCCTAAACCCTAAACCCTGGACCCTAAACCCTAAACCCTAAATCCTAAACCCTACTTGTTGCAACCCAAAGAGGTGCAGTCGGAAACACCAAGCTCGGCTCTGCCAACCGGCCTCATCCTCCACCCAAAGATGTCTCCTTCAGGGCTTAGGGTTTAGGGTTTAGGGTTTCGGGTTTCGGGTTTCGGGGTTTGGGGTTGAGGGCTTAGGGCTTCGATCTTGAGGTTGGTTCGGGTTTGGGTTTAATGCACGTATATTTCTTTATCGGGGATTTCTAGGCTTGTTACAGGGTTTTTTAGTCGGTTTTTTATAGGACTGTATAGGGCTGTTTAGAGGTGTTTGGTGGGGCGTTTATGAGCTTTTAAAAGCGGGCTTCAGGGATTATAGGGTCTACAGGGTTTAGGGTGCATCTGGCACAAAGGTTCCTTGAACAAACCCTTAAACCCCAGCTTACGACCCAACCTTAGCCGCAGGCTGGCAGCTGCGAGTATCATGTCAACTCCATACGGAGAGATGGTCTCGGAGGACCCATTGGTATGATTAATGAGGCTCTCGGTATCGTCATCCATCGGGCGCACTGTCTTCACAGGACCGAGTTTGACATCAAAGGAGATGTCTTTGCTCTTGATGCGCACGCCCATCGTTGGCTTCCAATCAAGCCGAGATTATCTCCGCATCACGCTCAATGAACCTACGGCTACACTCCCAACCCTAAACCCCGAGCCCCATGTCCAAGCTTCAGCGGCCGTACTTCTTCATAAAACAAGCTGCAGGTTTGGGTTCTGTGTCTGGGGGTTGTTCTAATGCGTATCCGGGTGTGAAGTCTTCACGGCATCGGTAGACTGGCCAACCCCCACAGTCCTAACCTAAAACTACCCCAGACCCTGCACTCCGTACCCAGACCAAGACGCGGACCCTGTCTCTGTCTCTGACTAAGCACGTAATCCTTGCCATAGCGACTTGTGCAACCAAATTTTCCTCGCCTGTAAATATGGTGAGCCGACATTGAAACATGGACGATGTAATTGGTTTGTGATTTAGGGTTTAGGGTGAAGTACAAGTATACCGGTTTACCTGTTTGTAATGTCATGTTTAGGTAAGAGGAGGCTGATCAAGCAATATGGCCCCCTTGTTGATGTCCGAAACTATGCGGAAAGTAATATAGAGAAACCAAAAATACTATGATGCCTAGGCCTAGACCCTAAACCATAAAAACTCAAAACCCTAGACCCTAATTAGCCTTCTTCCTTGCTTGTTTCAGGGGTGCAGGGTTGCGGGTGTAGGGATTACGTTAGAGTTTGGGGCTAAGATTCGAGGGCCCTGCGACCCAAAACCCCAAACCCCAAAACCCCAAACCCCACACCCTAAACCCAAACCTAGGAAATAATAGGCCTCCTTTCCGTTCTTGCGGGGGGGGGGGGGGGGGGGGGGGGGGGGGGTGGGGGTGGGTGTGTGCCCACCCATTAATCAGGAGCAAGGATTAAACCTTGAGCCCTTCCTGAACCCACCCATTCTCGGAGGGTCCTTTCCCATCCTTCAGAGCTGCAAGGTTCGCGTGCACCTCATTGGTGTGTCGGGTGTTTTGCTCCACCGTCCAGCGTGTGGAACCCTCACCTCAGCGTTTTAGGGCTTTTAGGGTTTAGGGTCTAGGGCGGTCTAGGGTTGAGGGTTTAGGGTTCAGGATGCTCCCCCTTACACTAGCAGTCCTTGTTAGGGATTATCATAGGGGGTACTCTATTCAGGAGCTGTGAGAAAAGGGGAATTTAGGGCTCTCCAGGCTGTGAGGCTGTGGGGTTCTAGAGCTTAGGGTTGCCCCGATTTTTCCGTCACTGTTGAACTCTCATGGAGTTGAGTAGTTAAAGCCCAAACTAAAGCCCCGAAAGGCCCTTAAAAGCCCTAACGACCCAAAACCCCTAAAGCCCCTCAATGAAGACAGCGTAGCCAAGGCACGCATGCCCGTATGGATGCCTGCAGGGTTTAGGGATTAGGGATTAGGGATTAGGGTTTAGGGTTTAGGGTTTAGGGTGCAGGGTTTAGAGAGAGAGCGAATATAGAGGCCTGTTTAATTCGAATGTGCATGTTGACTGGCTCACATCCTAGCTCGCAGCTCCTGTACTAGCAAGAGGTGCCTACAGTGCCCCGAGCTACAAGGAGTCTGTAGCCCAGAAGCCATCTTGGTGTGTTGGTTAGTTTGAGAAACAACCGGAGGTGTTGCAACGGAATAAGTGCCTACTCTGTGTGCTAGATAGCTACAGGTAGGGGCCCCTTACTATACCAACCTTAGTTAAGGGAGTCTAACCTAGATAGTAATACTTACAACCCAATTTAGGGCCCTCATGACGCGCTTTTAACTAGGGGCCACCTGCATGTAGGTCCCTCATCTCCAAACCTTGAACCGCCAACCGCAACGCCGATCGCGACTGGCAAGACGGCTGCGAGCTCTAACTCGGTTTAGGGTTCAGGGTTCAGGGTTTAAGTTTGGGGTTTAGGGTTAGGGCTTCAAGGAAGTGATGACAGGTTAGGACTTGGCACTTGTGGGAATACTGAGGCTTCAGGATTTCGACGGACGGCTTGCGCCCTTAAAATGAAGAACACCTGTTCGCGGAGTTAGGGCTAGGGGGGTTAGTAGAGGGCTCTTGTTGCTTCTCCCAGCATGGGCTATTAGGCCTTATCATCCCCCTAACCAACCCCATAAAGGGCCTTTTTAAGGGCTTATAGGGTATCATAGCCCATTATTGGAGAGGGCCTGTGAACAGCAGGAACTGCGGAGCCGTGATCAGCAGCTTGCCATCCTTCCAGTACCGCGCTGTGTAGGTGACGTCCTGGGAACTCGGGGGGCTGAGTTCCTTGGGGTTTAGGGTTTAGGGTTTAGGGTTGAGTTCCTCTCACAATCCCAGAGACCTGGGAGGATCCAAAAAAGCAGAGCCCGCAAAACTAAAAGAGTAACCCTGGACTACTTTGGGTCTTAGGAACCCCTTAAGGGATCACCCTAAACCCTAAACCCTTTTGGGATCCCGTCAGGGGTCTCTGCCGGAGGTGCACTTCAAGTCCCTGCGTCGTGTTTCGGTTAGAATTACCGGAGCCTTGTAGTCAGAATAGGGTTTAGGGTTTAGGGTTTAGGGTTTCGGGTTTATAGGGTTTAGGGGAGAATGTCGAGGATCCCCTCCCCCCATAGGTCCTAGACCACCAGAAGTCCTATGAAGGCATCTGGGCAAAAAGCTCTCTCTTCAGGATCAAGGTATTCGTTTGGGGGTGGTGTAACTTGGCTGACTTCCGAACCCCTCCTAAAAGTTTAACTTTTAGGCTCCTTATTGCAGTTTCTAGCTAAGCCCAAAAGGTCAAAGTCCTAGGAGCCAGCCAGAAGAAAGCCATGGTAAAGTGTAGGGATTAGGGTTGAGGGGTACTAGAGGGCTTTTGGCCCTGAAAACCTGAAGCTCCCTCAGAACCCCCTAGACACTTACAATCAAAAGCCTGCAAACCTTTTGAACTCGGAAAGCCCCAAAGCCCAAGCCCTTCAAGTCCTGAACAGCCTTATCAACTTTTATCTTGTAATCACCAGACCCAAAAAACCCTAAAACCCTACAGTCCGAAAGCCCAAAACTCAAAAACACAGAAACCCCAGAACCCAACAACCCAAAACCCATTAAATTCCTTTGACAGCCCTGGAAGCCTTAAACGCCCTAAACCCTAAACCCTAAAATCCTAAACCCAAAAACCTAAATCCTATACTATCCTACCCTGTACCCTAAAGCCTAAAACCTAAACCCTGAACCCCAAACCCTAAACCCCAAATGCTAAACCCCAAACCCTAAACCCCCAACCCTAAACCCTGAACCCTAAACCCTATACCCTAAACCCCTGAGGCCCCAGGCTGGCAAGTCGAGGCGTCGGCCGTCGGGCATCATGAAGGGGAATCCGTAGTCCATGTTGCCTCTGAAACTGCAACCCCTGGGGGTTTAGGGTTTAGGGTTTGGGGTTTAGGGTTTGGGGCTTTAGCGTTTAGGCTTTGCGGTTTGGGGTTTAGGGAACCCTAAACCCCAGCATCTTGCCTGAAACTGCAAGCCCTGGAGGTTTCGTGGTTTAGGATTTGCGGGTTTGGGGCTTAGGGTGGTTTAGGGTTCTAGGGATCACTAGGCCCAAAGGCCCAAAGGCCCAAATGGCCCTAGTACAGTATTTCTGGGTAGTTCTCTACATGAACATTCCTTTGCTGAGATCCCATGTCCTATGAAGTATGGCACCCATACAATGAAGACCCCTAGAGTGACCACACTTTTGAGAGAACTGCTCATATTAACACCCTAAGCCCTAAGCCCTAAGCCCTAAACCCCAGGCCCCAGACCCTCAACCCCAGACCCTAAACCCCAAACCCTAAACCCTAAACCCTAAACTCTAAACCCTAAACCCTACGTGACATGGACACGCTTGGGGCGGGGGCGGGGGGGGGCTTATGAAGAGCCACGGCACGGCCGTGGAAGACTCGGCCCTTTGGGTCGGCCATCAGGAGCCTGGGTTGAGGGCTCAGAGATTATAAGGTTTCGGGCTTAAGGTTTAGGGGTTCGGGGTTATAGGGTTTAGGGTTGTAGGGTTATAGGGTTTAGGGCTTAGAGATTATAGGGTTTAGGGTTGAGGGGTTATAGGGTTTAGGGGTTATATAAGGTTTAGGGTTTAGGGGTTATAGGGTTTAGGGTTTAAGGTTTAGGGGTTATAGGGGTTATAGGGTTGAGGGTTTAGGGGTTATAGGGTTTAGGGTTTAGGGGTCATAGGGGTTATAGGGGTTATAGGGTTGAGGGTTTAGGGGTTCAGGGTTTAGGGGTCATAGGGGTTATAGGGGTTATAGGGGTTATAGGGTCTAGGGGTTATAGGGTTTAGGGGTTATAGGGTTTAGGGTTTCGAGAGTATAGGGTTTAGGGTTTAGGGGATATAGGATTTAGGGGTTATAGTGTTTAGGGTTTCGAGATTATAGAGTTTAGGGTCTAGGTGGTAGTGGTCAAAGGGTTTAGGATTTAGGGATTAGGGGTTATAGGCTTATAGGGTCTAGAGTTTAATTATAGGGTTATGGGGTTTAGGGTGTTTAGGGTTTAGGGGTTGCAGGGTTTGAGGGTTATAGGGTTTAGGTTTGAGCCAGGGAGTCCAAAACCCGAGCGCTTCGGATTGAGTCCCAAGCCCTATGTAGAAACAATATTCGAGCCTTAAGAACCCATGAAGGAAGACCTCCCCTTCATTGGCTTCTCTCATACTCCCCCTAGAAGCTCTTTATGTAGTTAGCAATTCAACCCAAAAAGCCTTGTACGTCAGTAGGAACTTGGGCGGAGGGCAGGGTGAAAGATCAGAGGCTGGCTCTCCAGTGATTCAAGACTGGAGGGCAGTTTAGAAGGGCTCTGACTACGTACCTTGGTTGGGGTGCAGCATGAAGGAGGTTTAGGGTTTAGGGTTTAGGGTTTAGGGTTTAGGGTTTAGGGTTTAGGGTTTAGGGTTTAGGGTTTAGGGTTTAGGGTTTAGGGTTTAGGGTTTAGGGTTTAGGGCTTAGGGGTTAGGGTTTAGGGATCTATGGGACTTCGGATGCTCATCCATTTGATTAGGGGCTTAGGGATTCGGAGGGGTTTAGGGTGAGGACTTCTTCGGGCTTGTTTTTGACTCGGCATCTCTCAGCATCTGGGTTAGGGTTTAGGGTTTAGGGTTTAGGGTTTAGGGTTTAGGGTTTTGGGTTTAGGGTTTGAAGGTTTAAAGGGTCAAAGGGTTTAGGGTTTAGGGCTTAGGGGTTTTGAAGCTGGGCGATAACAGCCGAGAGGACCCAATCAAGGGAGACCGTCATGCGCAAGCTCTCATTGCTGGCCCTTGCGACACAATACTGACACAACCTTTCAACGCATGATCCCTCCGGAATGCATGCAGAATAGCCTTGCTTTCATGGAGCCCATCTCTGCATTGACTTGCGCTCTCAAATTTCGCCGCCACAGGGGCTGGGAGGCAAATAAGGACCTAGCTTCCCAAGGAGGTTTAGGGTTTAGGATTTAGAGTTTAGGGTTTAGGGTTCCCGAGGCAAGGTGTAGACCATCCAGCTAGCAAGGCTGCTGTAGCTGAAATGCGGGGTTGCTCCAAGCTGGTGTCCGTGTGTGTGTGTAGCGCTTCGAGCGCAGGGGGGATAGGTGACCCCCAAGCCCTAAGCCCTAAACCCTGCAGCCTGAGCCATTTGCAAAAACCCGAAGATCCAAACCCAAAACCCTCAACCCTAAACCCTAAACCCTAAAAAGGCCCAAGCGGCCCGGAGCAGGAGAGAGGAGACCCCAGCTCCTTGGGCCCAACTCTTTGAGGTAGTTCAGGGGGGTTTAGAGTTTAGAGTTTAGAGTTTAGGGTCTAGGGTCTAGGATTTGGGGTTTGCGGTTTGGGGTTTAGGGCCTCTAAAGAAAAAGTTTAGGGTTTAGGGCTTCTTGGGTTTCGGGTTTAGGGCTGAGGTATTACATGCCCTTAGAGCATGAAAAGAAGGGGCACCTGTTTACTAGACTCACTTCGGGGACGTTTATCCGAAGTCAGAAGCCGCAAAAAGCCGAATTTCGCTGGTTTTTTAAACCTGTGCTGGGGTTTAGGGTTTAGGGTTTAGGGTTAAGGGTTTAGGGTTTAGGGACTGTCCTTGCAAGTAAAAGCCCCAATAAACCCAAGACAGAAGCTGCAACGAGGTGAAGGACCAGGATTCTGACAACAACACAGTCACAGCACACAACTCAGCATCCACAAGCCACGGTTTAGGGTTTAGGGTTTAGGGTTTAGGGTTTAGGGTTTAGGGTTTAGGGTTTAGGGTTTAGGGGCCACAAGAAGGACTGCCTACAGAAATCTGGCTGGTTCGTAGCAGGGAAGTAGGGGATGAGGTACCGATATAATCCCTTAAAAAGGTTTATGTAGGGCCCGCATTCCCTCATTCCCGACGAAGAACCAGGGGCTTTATATGCAACTAGCGTGGATGTCAAGAGGGACTCGAAGCCCCACACAGCTTGCTTAGGGTTTAGGGTTTAGGGTTTAGGGTTTAGGGTTTAGGGTTTAGGGTTTAGGGTTTAGGGTTTAGGGTTTAGGGTTTAGGGTTTAGGGTTTTTAGGGTTTAGGGTTTAGGGTTTAGGGTTTAGGGTTTAGGGTTTAGGGTTTAGGGTTTAGGGTTTGGGGTTTGGGGTTTAGGGTCTAGGGTCTAGGGTCTAGGGTTTAGGGTTTTGGGTTTTGGGAGCATGTGGGGCTGCAGGCTTTAGTTTAGGGTTTAGGGCACAGGTGCCTATGAGATTAACTCAACCAAGTCAACCCTCGTGTGGCCGTGGTTCTGCACCCCTAAGCCCTAAACCCTAAACCCTAAAAAGCTTGCGATTTGTGTTGGTCTGTCTGGGAGAATCCGAACTTTTGAACGCCAGAAAGCCTAAACCCTCACCCCAAAGCCTTCAGCCCCTAAACTTGGGATGTTCACCCTTATACTTGGAGGTTCATGGTACTTATTAACCAATTGTAACTGCGCTTATAACTGTACTTATAACCATTTTAGGGCACTTAAGGGGCTTATAAGTACTGTTATAAGTACAGTCATAATTGGTTAATAAGTACCATGAACCTCCAAGTACTAACAGTCCTTAATAGGGACTGTAATCGGGGGGGTACTATAACCACTATTCAGGACTGCTGGTACAAGTGGGACCATCCCAACCCTAAACTACTATTTGTTTGTAACACGCCCCAAAAAGATGAGAAAGATGATAATCCCTATGCTGCCCCTAATATAAGGAATATGTTCATTTTTTGGGGGGTGGCTCTTAAGCAACAAGTAGTAAAAGCACCCTCAACCCTAAACCCTAAACCCTAAACGACGTAAACCGAGGCGAAGACGTAGATCGCGTTGAAGAGCAAGAGATTGTCCAGGAGACGTTGTGGGTTCGTGTCCTCCGGTTTCATGAACCACCCGACCACTCCTGGCGGAGGCAGAAGGGCCATCAGCAGTGGTTTAGGGTTTTGGTTTTAGGGCTTGGGGCTTAGGGTTTAGGGTTCAGGGTTTGGGGTTTAGGGTCCAAGGGTCAGGAGCCTGTGCATCAAGGTCTCAGTGCCACTTTGCCATGCTGAAAGAAACATGCTTGGGGGTTTAGGGTTTAGGGTTTAGGGTTTGGGGTTTGGGGTTTGGGGTTTAGGGTCCTCGTTTTATAGACAGGCGTATCACATTGTGGCAGCTGCTTTCGGGGCATTTGGTGTACCAAGTGATCCCTACTTTGGAGTAGACCCTGAGGGAAAAAAGCTTCTTCTCTTCGGGTATAAGTAGCTATGATAGGAACCCAGAACCAGAAAACAAAGTATTAAAGTATAGTACACCCAAACCCAATAATCCCTAAACCCTGAACCCTAAACGGCATTAGTACTCCAAAACCCAGTAGTCAGTGCAAGCCGAAGCTCCGGGCCTCTTTCGTGAGTGACCCTAAACCCTAAACCCTAAACCCTAAACCCTAAACCCTAAACCCTAAACCCCAAACCCTATGGTGCAAAGTCTGCCCGGATGCTGACGCAAGGTGTGCTGTACGTGCCCTGTACAAGTAGGGGACCCCTTGTGCCAATACTTACTGTAGTTTATAAGGGAGTTATACAAATAACCTACATAGTAAGACTGATATAAATAACCTACATAGTAAGACTCAACATCCCATTTAGGGGCGTTATCACCCTATTTATACCTATAGGGGGCCCCTACATGTACTTGGCTTTCTTCTGGCTTGCTCTTAGGATTTTTAACTTTTTGAATTTTTGCAGGAACGACACTAAGGAGCCTAAAAGATAAACCTTTCGGATGGGTTCAGAAGTCAGCCAAGTGTAGTCGCGTGTACCTGGGGACGCATGCGACAGCAACGGCAAACGGAACGAATCAAGCGTTCTGCGCAGAACGGACACCGGCCAATAGTCCCGATAGAGGCTCCGTTGTTTAGAGCACTCGCGCCTACCAGCTCGCGGTAGTATTCTTCGAACTCCTCGGAGGTCAGCTTCAGCGTGTTGATCTGAGCGGCAGTAGGGGTTTAGGGTTTAGGGTTTGGGGTTTGGGGTTTAGGGTTTAGGGTTTAGGGCATCAGAGTCACAGGACTGACATCTGTTCATTCGGCGCAGTGTTGATGGCTAAGCTTAGTCTCAGTTTCTGCAATGACGTGGCGTACGATGGGTGGACACGAACAGACACACGATGCAACCCTAAACCCTAAACCCTAAGCCCTAAACCCTAAACCCCACATGTAAAAGGAACCCTATAAGGTACGCTCACCAGAAACAGTACTACATACAGTCTTCCTCTCACCTCCATAAAGCTGGCAAAAGTGCGAAAAGACGAAATAACGTTTGGGTTTTGGGTTAATGCATGTGACGGAAGTTGCAACGTGTCGTGCATCGCGCGTCTTACGTGGACAAACTGCGTGTGGGTGTGCGCATTTGGAACTGCGCCTCCTGTCAGAGGCCTGGGCCTGTTGCATGTCTAAATACAGCCGACAGCTAGCACTGCTACCAGTTCTACCACCACCGTATCATGACCAACAAGGGGATGGGTGAAGGAAAACCTAAACCTCGCACATCTGGACAGATCATCCTTACTCCTGCTTAAGTTGCAGGAACCTGTAGCCCAAAACGTATATAACAAATCCTTCATGCAGGCGCGTATACTAGATCCTGGAGTAACCTAGCAATAAAAAAAGGTGCCCTTTTTGATTTGAAGGGGCTCATAAGGAAACCGAAACCGAAGAAAAAGTGAATAAGGGCCTACTCTGGGTCCTCGCCCTAAACCCCAAACCCTAAACCCCAAGCCCTAAACCGTAAACCCTAAACCGGGTCTAGTCTGGGTCTATAGGGTTTAGGATCCATAGCAGTGTGGTGCGCCACGACCAGAGAGCCGGCGACCCAGAAACCGTAAGCGCTTGGAGCCCTCTAAACTTGAAATCCTCCACTAGATGCCGCTGAAATCCCCTGAACAAATAAACCCGAAACCCTCAACCCCAAACCCCAAACCCCAAACCATAAACCCTAAACTCTAATCCGAGGTGCCCAATCATCCCGCTCCGCTTGCCTTTCAATCCAGAGCTTGCAGTGGTCAAAGATATTACATTCTTGCTGTCAGGGTCTAGATCTTGGCGATCAGGGCTGGTAAACATGTATATACTAAAACCTAAACCCTAAACCGGCGGAGGGTTTTTTTTTTTGCAAAGGTGTGGCTCGGCCCTGTTCTCTTGCAAAGGTGTGGCTCGGTAACCCCCTTCCCCTCCACGTCCCTCCCACCCCCCCCCCCCCCCCCACCCCCCCCCCCCACCCCCCCACCCCCCCCACACCCCCCCCACCCCCCCACCCCCCCACCCCCCCCACCCCCCCCCACCCCCCCCACCCCCCCCACCCCCCCCCACCCCCCCCCCCCCCCCCCCCCCCCCCCCCCCCCCCACCCCCCTCCCCACTCCCCCCCACCCCCCACTCTCACCACCCCGACTCCCTCCCCCTTATTTGCAAACTCAATGCTTGCCTCTAGGTTTCAAAAAAACTCATATGCTTTGAAACAAGCTTGCACGGCTTTCAGAAGCGGGGGGTTGGGGGGGGCGCAGCCCCCCCCCATTTGAAAACTCAATGCTTGCATCATGGGTTTCAAAAAGAGACTCTTCTGCTTTGATGCAAGCTTGCACGGCTTAAAAAAGCGGGGGGGTTGGGGGGGGCGCAGCCCCCCCCATTTGCAAACTCAATGCTTGCATCATGGGTTCCAACACCGGGGGGCCATTTGCAAACTTAATGCTTGCATCATGGGTTTCAACAAGACTCATATGCTTTGACGCAAGCTTGCACGGCTTAAAAAAGCGGGGGGGTTGGGGGGGGCGCAGCCCCCCCCATTTGCAAACTCAATGCTTGCATCATGGGTTTCAACAAGACTCATATGCTTTGACGCAAGCTTGCACGGCTCAAAAAAAGCGGGGGGGTTGGGGGGGGCGCAGCCCCCCCCCATTTGCAAACTCAATGCTTGCATCATGGGTTTCAACAAGAATCATATGCTTTGACGCAAGCTTGCACGGCTCAAAAAAAGCGGGGGGGTTGGGGGGGGCGCAGCCCCCCCCCATTTGCAAACTCAATGCTTGCATCATGGGTTTCAACAAGACTCATATGCTTTGACGCAAGCTTGCACGGCTTAAAAAAGCGGGGGGGTTGGGGGGGGCGCAGCCCCCCCCATTTGCAAACTCAATGCTTGCATCATGGGTTCCAACAAGACTCATATGCTTTGACGCAAGCTTGCACGGCTCAAAAAAAGCGGGGGGTTGGGGGGGCGCAGGCCCCCCCCATTTGCAAACTCAATGCTTGCATCATGGGTTTCAACAAGACTCATATGCTTTGACGCAAGCTTTCACGGCTCAAAAAAAGCGGGGGGGTTGGGGGGGGCGCAGCCCCCCCCATTTGCAAACTCAATGCTTGCATCATGGGTTTCAACAAGACTCATATGCTTTGACGCAAGCTTGCACGGGGCTTGCACGGCTTAAAAAAGCGGGGGGTTGGGGGGGGCGCAGCCCCCCCCCATTTGCAAACTCAATGCTTGCATCATGGGTTCCAACACCGGGGGGGCCATTTGCAAACTTAATGCTTGCATCATGGGTTTCAACAAGACTCATATGCTTTGACGCAAGCTTGCACGGCTTAAAAAAGCGGGGGGGTTGGGGGGGGCGCAGCCCCCCCCATTTGCAAACTCAATGCTTGCATCATGGGTTTCAACAAGACTCATATGCTTTGACGCAAGCTTGCACGGCTCAAAAAAAGCGGGGGGTTGGGGGGGGCGCAGCCCCCCCCATTTGCAAACTCAATGCTTGCATCATGGGTTTCAACAAGAATCATATGCTTTGACGCAAGCTTGCACGGCTCAAAAAAAGCGGGGGGGTTGGGGGGGGCGCAGCCCCCCCCCATTTGCAAACTCAATGCTTGCATCATGGGTTTCAACAAGACTCATATGCTTTGACGCAAGCTTGCACGGCTTAAAAAAGCGGGGGGGGGTTGGGGGGGCGCAGCCATTTGCAAACTCAATGCTTGCGCATACTACATATATACACTCCACGTATTTCTACCAGCTACAGCTACATCGCGGTAAAAAGAATCTTTGCGACTGGGGAGAACAGGGAAATCAAAACGAAGTCGGCACCCAAGCCAGGCCAAGCCGAGCCAAGCCACGCCGAGCCAAGCCAAGCCAAGCCAGCCAGGCCAAGCCAAGCCGAGCCGAGCCCACCCGAGCCAAGCCAAGCCAAGGAGCCAAGCCAACGAAAGCCAAGCCGAGCCAAGCCAAGCCAGAGGACAAGCCGAGCCAAGCCAAGCCAAGCCCAGCCGAGCCAAGCCGAGCCAAGCCAAGCCAAGCCAAGCCAAGCCGAGCCAAGCCAACCAAAGCCAAGCCAAGCCAGACAAGCCGAGCCAAGCCAGGTCAGAGGACACGCCCAGCCAAGCCAAGCCAAGCCAAGCCACACCTTTGCAAGGGGACAGGGCCGAGCCACACCTTTGCAAAAAAAAAAACCCGGACCCCCCTAAACCCTACACCCTAAACCCTAAACCCTATACCCCAAACGGGAGACCTAAACCCTAAACCCTGAACTGCGCGTAGGGCCCAGTGAAAAATCTATCGGGAGGAGAACGCAAATCAACAGATCCAAAAACCCTGTTTTGTGGCCCCCACATTTCCTTAGCAACCACAAAGAGCTTCAAACGGACCAAACCTTGCCATGCTGACTTCTTTTTTGTTTGTTTGTCATGAATGTGGCGCACATGCCAGGAGGAGCACTCATGCGACCCGAATTGCACCCACACACAAGACCTCATGTGGACGTATCCAAGCTACCCCAAGCCCTAAACCCCAAGCCCACTACCGTGGGCAGCTTGCATTCCTCCAAAGCCGAGCCCTCCTCATCATATCCCTATCTAGCAACAGCCGATTTTGTTGAAAGCCTAGACCCAAAACCCTAAAAGCCCTAAACCCTAAACCCTAAACCCTAAACCCTAAACCCTAAACCCTAAAAGCCCTAAACTCTAAACCTCAACACCCTGGAAGGGCTTGGTAAAACCTCTACAAGCTTTCGGGCGCCCCATGGACCGCCCCGGTAAGGAACGCAATTCGAAACTCTGAAGACCCCGGGGTGGTTCAACATTTCGGCTTGGGGTTTAGGTATTTAGGTTTGGGATGTTCGCCCTTAGACTCACATTCCTTAATAGGGATTTTTACTCGGGGGGAACTATCACCCCTATGAAGGACTGTTAGCATAAGAGGTAAGGTTCATGATTATAACTGTACTTATAGCCCTTTTAGGGCACTTCAGGGGCTTTTCAGTGGGTTAGAAGTACAGTTGTAGTTGGTTAATAATTCCCCAAGTCCCCTAAACCCTAAACCCTAAACCCTAAACCCTAAACCCTAAACCCTAAACCCTAAACCCTGTTATAATTGGCTCAGAAGTGCCATGAACCTCCAAGTGAGTCGCAGTCCCTGCTGCCCGGGCGGCGTAAATGTTTTGTTCAGGAGCTTCTCCCATTGATCCATCATCGGCCGGATCTCCTGAATTTCTTGAGGGTAGGCCCTAAACCCTAAGCCCTAAGCCCTAAACCCTAAACTCTAAGCCCCAAGCCCTAAGCCCGAAGTCCTAAACCCTAAACCCTGAAACTCTGAATCCTACACCCCGGGGTTTCGTGGGAACTCAAAGCACCAGAGACAGCCACCTCCGCACTCCCCTCCCCCGCTCGAAACCCTAAGACTCTAACCCCTCAATTCTAAACCCTAAACCCGAAACACTGAAACCCCCCCCCCCCCCCCCCCCCCCAAAAAAAAAAAAAAAAAACACACACACACACATGCGCGCGGCGCACACACACACACAAGGAAAGGAAATAACCGCGAATGAGCCCTGGAAACACATGCAAAGGAACCCTAAACTTCCCTGAACCACCCGAAGCATCCTCAACAACCTTGGAAGCCCTAAGCCATACATCCTTAAACCCCTCAACCCGAAGCCCTGAAACCCGCAACCCCCACTTTTTGCAGCCGGACTGAGAGGAGACCTTAAAACCTTGAACCCTTAAACCCTGAAGCAGGTTTAGGGTTTAGGGTTGAAGCGCGGTTTAGGGTTGAAGCAAGGCTTAGGGCACAGCTATGGCAGAAAAGCGCCTTGGTGTAGTGCTTGCTGACGTTTCCCCAGCGCGCCTGCAGGTGTTAAGGGTACAGGGTTGGGTTCGGGTTGAGGGTTGTGGGTTGAGGGTTCAGGGTTTAGGGTTTAGGGTTCAGGGTCACCGCAAACCCCAAACGCCTAATACAACCTGTGAATGCGAGGGTTGGGTCGTCGGAGGCGAGTTCTTTGTAAGTTATGGGGGGGGGGGGGGGGGGAAATCAGGAACCTGATTCTGCGATTCCCCATTAAAGACTGCAAGGGTTTTAGGGTTTAGGGTTTAGGTTAGGGTTTAGGGTAAGCTCCCGAAAAATTGAACAACCCCTTCTTTGTCTATTCTCAACCCAAATGGAACATAAAGGTTCAGGGCTTAGCATTCAGTTCGAAGGCCCTAAGCCCAACACTGAGCGACACCGCCTCGGGGACAGCGTCCAAGTTAATGTCGATTATGGGGGAGGCACTGTTGGCGACCACCTTGAAGAAGACAAGTGGGGTTTTGTGGTTGTTCTAGCGTTTAGAGCTCAGGGTTGAGGGTTTAGGCTACCCTAAACCCTAAACCCCAAACCCTAAACCCTAAACCCTAATCCCTAAACCCTAAACCCAAACCCTAAACCCCAAACCCTAAACAACCATGGGGGGTCGAAGCTGCAGGTCTACGGGTGTCTCCGGTAACCTAAGTCACTGGATGCCATGCTTGGGAGTTGAAACCTAGACCCAAATTTACCGAAAACCCTTTGGGGGGTTTAGGGTTTAGGGTTTAGGGTTTAGGGTTCAGGGTTTAGGGTTTAGGGCTTAAAGTTTAGGGTTTAGGGTAAACCCTCAAAAACCAAAGCAGGTTCAGATGCCAAACAGCGCCCTTGTTGCAGGTTAGGGTCTCGGGTTTTGTTACGCTCGGTTTGGGGAGGAGGGTGCCTAAGACGCTCGGATTTCAGGGGCCAGGGACCTAAACCCTAAACCCTAAACCCTAAACCCTAAACCCTAAACCCTAAACCCTAAACCCTAAACCCTAAACCCTAAACCCTGAGCAGCCCCTGTGCAAAGCGAAGTCCGGAGCGAGTAGGCGTGGGACCTCCTAGTGAATTGAATAACTGGAGTTAAGAGCTGCCCGGGAAGATTGGGTAGTGAAAGCCGTTTTAGGGTTTAGGGTTTAGGGTTTAGGGTTTAGGGTTTAGGGTTTAGGGTTTAGGGTTTAGGGTTTAGGGTTTAGGGCTGCCTGCTCGACCGTTTCGACTCTAGGCTTCATGGATTTCGTAGGCTTTAGGGCGTCATGGGCTGCATCACGTTGTGAGTCCGCACTCTTTCATGGGGAAATGACGCCACCCATGCCGACGCCACATGCGCAAACAAATTGAAGCTTAGCTTCGTACATGTGGGGCGGCGGGGGGGGGGGGGGGGGGGGGGGGGTGGTTTCTAAGGGAGGTTAATCATTCTATGGTCCCTTAATATGGTCCCTTACGTTCTTGAATGGGTGTTGAAGTATGGGCCCTGGGGTTTTCTAGGGTATGTAAGGAACATAAGGGGTCCCGATTTAAGGGCACACATTCAGGGACCATGTACCTACCCTTACCGATGGCACGCTTTGGGATCTTATAGCATCTTTCTGATTGTTTAGGGTACCCAAAACACGGCACATCATTAGATCAACCTCCATGTATTGTATCAATACAGGGTTTGGGGTTGAGAGGCGCTTGAAACCCTGAACGCTTCTTATATACCCCATATACCCTATAGAACCCAGGGCCCATGCTTCAGAACCCCACCCCACCTCCCCCCTTAAACACCGTAAGTCGCCTAAACCACCTGAACCCTGAAGCCTAAACCCCCTCCCAACCGCAAGGCCCTAAATCACAAATCCTCGATAGATCATGAAAGCAGGAGCCGGGCCACGGCCGTTTGGCTAGAGCCTTAATTAAGCCCCACACCCAGAACCCTAACTCAAACATTGCTTACGGGTCAACATGGATATTGCATTGAGGTTCGAGCCAAGCCAACTTGACCGTAAACCCTAAACCCTTGGCCCTAAACATGCCTCAACCCTGATGGTTTCTAGACTGAAGTTAAAAACATATCATGATTCAGGTTGTACTAGCAGCTACTTTTACTTCTGGCTTCGTTCATAAATACTCCTGAATCCTGAACCTTCTAGCACCCCCCCCCCCCCCCTCCCCCCCTGTCCCCCCTCCCAACTATGCTTGGATGTGGACTAATAACATTTTCGGGCATAAAGGAAAGGGATCCCTCCAACAAGCATAGAAACCCTGAACCCTGAACCCTGAACCCTGAACCCTAAACCGTAAACCGTAATCCGTAAACCGTAAACCCTAAACCCTAAACCCTAAAGCCTACGCCCTGCCGAGCCAAGCAGCCCATGACAAAAGGAGGGCACAAGAGAGTCGAGCCATGATGGGAACCTTGAGGGATTCTTACCTATCCCTAAGGGTCCATGCACCTATCTACTATCTTGGGTTTAGGGTTTAGGGTTTAGGGTTAGGGTTTCCTGTCCCTAAGGGTCCATGTACCATACCCTACTGTGGAGTAGACCCTGGACAAAACGTTTATACTTTCTAGGTATCAGTAGCTATAACTGGAACCCAGAACCAAAAAAACAATAAAGCGAGGTATTCCGAAACCCAGTATAGTGGTCCTACAAGTAAGCCCCCCCCCCTTTCCTGGTTATAGATAGGGGGCATAAGGGCCCTACATAGGATGATAAGTCTTACTAGTTCGGTTCTCATTCCCTCAACTAAAGTTGGTTTAGCAAGGGCGCCCCCCCGACTTACCTAAGGGCCCATGTACCTGTGTGGTATATACTTGGGCCTTAAAGGGGTTGCTTTGGGGCCCAAGCATGTGCTAGAAAGGGGGACCCTTAGGGTATGGGATGTAGGGCTTACGGTTTAGGGCGCAGAGAGTTTAAGGTGTCAGACTACAGAGAAAACCTAAGACACAGGTACCTATGCGTATGTTGCCCCCCTTATACTAACAGTCCTTATTACTTAGGGATTGTAGTAGGGGGTATTATAATCCCTATTTCAGGACTGTTAGTATACCGAGTCGAACATCCCAACCTAAACCCTGAATCCCAAAAACCCGAAACTCTAAGTCGCTCAACCGCGATAGGGCGCCCTTGTGGTTCAGTGGGGCTTCTGAGGGATGCGATAGACCCAGAAGAAACAGCCCTGAATCCCGTGGAGTTGCTTTCTGCTGAGCTGATTTCGGCAATTGCTTTACTCAGTGGTGCTTTAAACGCCCCTTGAACAGTATTTATGAATAGGTTCCCTTAAAAGGGAAAGAAGGGAAATTCAAAACTATCCCAAAGCACAACCCAAGTCAGGCTTTTGAGGCTTTACAGTTTTGCTTGGCAGAAGGAGAAATCGTCTTTTGCCAGAGTGAAGTTGGCCCCCCTTCTCCGTCCCCTCCCCGCTCAGCTTTCAGGGGCGGAAGAAGCCCAATAAAGCCTGAACCCCAAACCCCCAAACCTCTAACTCCGTAAACCAGAGACTTCCCCCGAAACCCGAAACCCGAAACCCTAAACCCTAAACCCTAACCCCCAGTCTTCCCTGAAACTACACCGAAGGTTGAACAATCCTGGAGGGGCAACATCGGCATGCAGGTAACCTTGCTTGGGGCTCCGACGTGGAGGTCTCTGAGCCCTAAACCCGAAACTCAAAAAAAGGGTTCGAGCAGCGGGACAGAAGCGATCCTGCCCCCTAAACCCTAAACCCTAAACCCTAAACCCTGGACCCTAAACCCTAAACCCACTGAGGTCGCGGCTTGGAGACAAGAGAGTACGGTTCGATTTTATATGTATGGGTCAAGAGACTGGTGTGAATGGGGTAACCACACTCCGGGTTTCGGTAGTTGAGCCGAGGAAGGGACGCGGGCACCGTGAGCATGAGCTGCAGGGAACTAGAGGCTCCGCACAGCAGCGTAGGGCTTAGGGTTTAGGGTTTAGGGTTTAGGGTTTCGGGTTTAGGGTTTAGGGCTTAGGGTTTCGGGTTTAGGGGACTTTACCTGTAGCTACAGCTGTAAGGGTTCTGCCTACTAATTCAGGGTCAGTTGCTAGTAAACTTTAGGAAAAGAGAGTCCCAGGAAGGGTCTAGGGTAGATGTAGAGTCTAGTGGCCCATTTTGCCACCGGCGCCTGCAACACAAAAAGCAGAGGCATAGAGGAGCATTGAATGACTTGCTTCATATTATCTTAAGGGCCCCTTTTTTGGGATTGGTTCCTTAATAAGGGAACCCAGAACCAAAAAACTGGCAAAGGGCATCCCTGGGCTGCCAAGATGAGCGCTCCACGAGATGAAAAGATGGCCCCCGGCTTTGGACTAGACCCTGGAAAAACAGTATATACTTTTTAGGTATAAGTAGCGATAATAGTAACCCAGAACCAAAAAAGGTATTAAAGTATAGTACTCCAAAACCAGGTGCCTGTGCTTTCTAGAAGCTATGAAGAGGAGCTCACTGAACCACCATGAGGTTCGGGAACCCTGTGGCCCGAAACCCTGCAAACCTTAACTCCTTGAAAACCCTAAACCCTAAACCCTAAACCCTAAACTCAGAACCCCACACCCTAACCTTGAACCCTAAATCGCAAGCTCATGGCGAATGGAGAGTGCAGACTGCGAGTGGCTTGCTCCATAAGGTGGGTTAGGGTTTAGGGGTTTAAGTTTTAGGCGATTCGGGGTTTAGGGGTTTAGGGGTTAGGGTTTAGGGTTTAGGGTTTAGGTTTAGGGTTTTAGGGTTGAGGGTTAGACCCCAACAAACCCCCAAAGCAAACTTTCGAGGGCCTGCGCGTATGCGTTCCAGTCGGCCTGGGCCACCGCCAGCTTCTCGCGCACCTGTCAAAAAAAGGGCTTAGGGTTGAGGGTTTTAGGGTTTAGGGTTTAAGGTTTGCCCTTTAAAGGGTTGGCTAGGGGGATTAAGGCCTATGCTGCAGTCGAACTGCTGTGAATGTGGTGCATTGAACATCACAGCGAGATTCAGCTAGACTTCTCGATCTCGTAGACTTCCCAGCTGACCACTGACCACTAACAGCTGCCGACGACGTTTGCGGAATCATTACTCTTTGTTCCCTAAACCCTAAGCTCATCCAAAATCACTAAAACGAATGCTGCCTAAACCGACTAAACCCCCGTTCGGCACAGGCCTGCAAGCCTGTGTGTCTCAAAACGAAACTCTGCCCCTAAGCCCTAAACCCTAAACCCTAAGCCCTAAGCCCTAAACCCTAAACCCTAAACCCTAAACCCTAAACCCTAAAACCCAAACCCTAAACCCCAAACCCTAAACCCCAAACCCTACACCCCAAACCCTCGAAGCTGGTCGAACGCCGATGGCAGCAGTGCAGGGAAGGGAGCCACCGGCTGCGGCTCTGGCACCCTTGGCCAAGCGCCTGCCAAGAAGTCCTCACCCTTTGATAGGCAGTAGACAATTGCCAACGACTTGCGCCTCCCTAAACCCTAAACCCTAAACCCTAAACCCTAAACCCTAAACCCTAAACTCTAAGCCACGCATTGGTCAGCATGTAGCAAAGCGCCGTTACCATGGCCACAAAGTGCCCTCGGTAGGGAGGCGCAGGCCCAGCTGCACCCATGCTTCAAGCAGCACTCCATCTAGCAGCCCAGGGGGCAAGCCCTTAGCTTATTTGACTCTAAAGGGCTTCGGGTTTAGGGTTTAGGGTTTAGGGTTTGGGGTTTGGGGTTTAGGGTTTAGGGTTTGGGGTTTAGGGTTTAGGGTTACAAAATACAACTGGGAGTGGTTTCAATTTCAAGAACTATAACTTCCCCTTGGCTTGATAGAAAGGGTTCCCTTGTCTGCAGGAGTTTCGGCCAAAAGTTTATAAGGGGTTGTAGTGTTTCAGGCGTTTACCTCAACCCAAAATAAGGCCAAAACCGCCATGTTAAGCCCAAAGCCTTGTGGTGTATTTTGAGAACCGTAAGCTTTAGGGCTTCGGGTTTAGAGACCCTAAACCCTAAACCCGAAACCCGAAAACCTAGACCCTAGACCCTAAACCCTAAACCCTACAGGGTTCAGGGCTTTAGTGGGCTCTTGCAGAAGGTGTTCCTCCACCGGCGCGCTGTGATGGCTGAGACCAACGACGTGGACCTGCCACGTGGCACATCATGGCTCTTTTTGGGGCGGATGGTGTTCAGTGTTTCGGGTTTAGGGTTTAGGGTTTAGGGTTTGAGTAGGGGCTAGGGGTTTGAGCTCTTGCACATGCCGCGCAGGCTGATTTACTCAGGAGGCTTAGGGTTTTGGGTTTAGGCAACCCTCAACCCTAAACCCTAAACCAAAAACCCTAAACCCTAAACCCCAAACCCTAAACCCTAAACCCTAAACCCTAAACCTAAACCACAACCGACGATCAAGGTTTATCATGTCGGTGAGGGCTTAGGAACTTCAGATCCTAAGGCCCTAGGACCTCAACCCTATAGGGTTTAGGGTTTAGGGTTTAGGGTTTAGGGTTCAGGGTTTAGGGTTTTACCCCTTGAAAGAACTGGAGCAGCGGCCTCCATCATGGTGTCGACCTCGGCTCAGCTACCCCAAGCCCCTAAACACCGCCCTGAACCCCAAAAACACGGTTTAGGGTTTAGGGTTTAGGGTTTAGGGTTTAGGGTTTAGGGTTTAGGGTTTAGGGTTTAGGGTTTAGGGCTTAACCGGAACCCTAGGCGAAGAACCCCAACAGAGGCCGGAAGCCCTGAAGACCTATGAAGCACTCCAAGCCTTCAACGAAACCGGGACTCTCACCCCACCTTTCGGGTTTAGGGTTTAGGGTTTAGGGTTTAGGGTCTAGGGTCTAGGGTTTGGGTGCAGGGCTTGCGAACCACCTACCCGCAGCATCTACACACCTGAATAGTCTGTGGTTTACTTGGAGGTTCATGGCACTCATTATCCAGTTACAACTGACAACCCGCTTATGAGCCCCTTAAGTGCCCTGATAAGGCTATACGTGGGTTGTAAACACAGTTCGAACTGGGTTAATAAGTACTATGAACCTCAAAGTAGGGTGCAGGGTTTCGGGTTTGGAGTTGGCACGCATACATTCTAGGAGGTACTTGAACGCCCAAGGTAACCCTAACCCCTGTGCCCCAAAATCTACTTTGGTACAAAAACTCAAAGGCGGGGAGTGCTGTTGTAAGACAGCCCCTGATATTTGGGCTACCCAAAAGAGTGGACATGCAGTTGAGGGCTAAGGGTTTAAGCGTCTAAGGGACTGATTTATCCGGTTCGACGTGGAAGCCCTCTTGACTTCGTAATAACCCTACTGGCTAAGTCAAAAGGGCTTGGGTTTAGGGGGGGCTCAACACCCAAAAAAGGTGTGGCGGTCGCAGAAGGGTAGGAGGGGTTCTGAGAGCCTCAAAGCTGAACCCTAAACCCCAAACACCTGCAACTTCAACAGGCTTCTTTGAGCTTCTGCAGCTTTGAGTGGGGGGGCAGGGGGGGGGTTTAGGGTTCAGGGCTTAGGGCTTAGGGTTTAGTGTTTACGGTTTAGTGTTTAGGGTTTAGGGTTTAGGGCTAGGGTTTAGGGCTTAGGGTTTAGGGTTTAGGGCTTAGACCTGAGGGTTGAGGTCCCAGCGCCATCGTTTGAGCGGAAGCCCGTCAAGGTCTCCACCTCGAGCAGCTACGGTCGGAGTGAAAATTATCTGAACAACTTCCTGAATGTGATCCTGGGATGGCCGTTTAGGGTTTAGGGTTTAGGGTTTAGGGTTTAGGGTTTAGGGTTTAGGGTTTAGGGTTTAGGGTTTAGTATATTCCTGAATATGATCCCGTTAAACCCAAGACGTCAAAATATAACATGTCCAAAGGGCTTACCGAGGAGTATACATGCTTGAAGGCAGTGGGGCTGAAATCGGGCTCAAAGTTTTGGCAGGGCTTCAGTCTTAGACCCTACTTTGGAGCAGACCCTGGAAAAATGTATATACTGTGTAGGTAGAATTAAGTAGCTATAACGTGAACCCAGAACGAATAACAGCATGAAGATATAGTGCTCCAAACCCCAGTTAAGTAGGGCACGAGGTTTGGGGCTTGGGGTGTAGGGGATGGTTCATGGGTAGTTGCGATAGACTGGTAGGGCTTATGTGCACCCTTCTTGATGCCGGATTGTGTCGTAGCAATGTTGCCAAATGAACAGCTCTACTTACAACCACCCATGAACCTTCAAAGCAAATGCCTCCTGTCAGCCGGACTAGACCACCCAATGGGGACAAAACGGCATCACTGCCACTGGGCCCGGATGTCTTGCTCGTTCACTACCACTGAGAGCACACAAGGCCTGACTCCTGCCCTTAAGCCTCAATCCTCTAGGGGTTGTGCCTCGGACCCTTAAGGTTGCGCCCCTGGGTTTGGGGCCCTTTGAAACCCTTTGCAAAGATCGTTAAGGTAGCACAAGGGCCATACTAGGAGCAGATTGAAATAGGGGCAACCTTGAGGAGTACAACTTTAGGGGTGCGAGTCTTAGCCCCTTGAAACCCTCAACCCAACACCTCAAAGCCTAAGCCGACGAGAAAACACCTGTGGAACTCCCTTCTCACCAAGTCCTGCACGGCGTCCTTCTCGACTCTGCCAACCCAGTCCTGCCGACGAGCTCCACGAATATTGAAACCCTGGAAAACCTGAATCCTGAACCCAAGGCTGACCCTAAGCCTAAACCCTTAACGACTCGGGCTTTAGCTTTCGGGGACTTGGGCTTAGAATGCCTGATCATAAGACCAGAGTCCCAAACTCATGAAGCCGAAACCCTTGTAAGTGAATACCCAGACCCCTGGGTACTTATCGCTTTTGGGTATATGACCTGCAAAGCAGAGTCGATAACGCTAAACAGGTAGGTTAGGGTCCAGGGCTTCTCCAGGGCTGAAGGGAGAGGAGGTCTTGGCTCTAAGTACTCTGGGCCCTGTGGAACCAAAGCCCCTGCAGCCGAAAGCCTATGCCCGGAATCCGACATCTAAGTCCCCTAAACCCTAATCCCTAAACCGTAAACCATAAACCCAGAATCCTAAACCCAAAACCCTAGCCGAAATTTCTACACAGATCCTGAACTCCTAGAGCCCGGCACACAGCAAGGTCTCCTGAGCGGACCGGTCCATGGCGTGGAACTGTTCGCCTGTGCAGGGAAAACAAAAAAACACGTAAACTCTAAACCCTAAAGATTATGGTTGTGGGGTTAGGGTTTAGGTTTAGGGTTTATTTAGGGTTTAGGGTTTGGGGCTTCTTTAGGGTTTATTTAGGGTTTAGGGTTTATTTAGGTTTAGGGTTTATTTAGGGTTTAGGGTTTAGGGGTCCGGGATAGGGCTTAGCACACCAAAGTCTAGGGTTTGTGGCTTCGGCTTGGTGGGGGGTCTACGTTCAGTAGGGGATTCCCAGCGAGAACCTAAAGCTTAAATGGTCTTGCCACCTACTTCTGTACCCATATCTATGTGGTCTTACCACCTACTTGTGTACCCATTTGCATGTGGTACGAAGGGCGCTGTGATGAGTTCATTGCGGCATTTCGTGGGCTTCATAAGCTTTATAAGGGCATGAGGTGTTCAAAACGCTGTAGGTGTTTAGATTGCTGCCTGGGTGGAGATTAGCTGCTTTCTTGTTGTTGCATACATTCGTTTAAGGAATTGGTTTAGGGGTCCGAAAGAGGGCCCCCCCCTGGGCTTGCTTCGCCCAAGGCCCGCGCGGAGCTCGGAACGTCGGATGCTCTGCGCGTGCTCGCGCAAACCTCCAGCGTTTAGGGCTTTAGGGTTTGCAGCAGCTCAAGAGGATGCAGACAGCAGTCATACCTCCACACCCCAGAAACACAAAAAGCCCGAAACCCAATTAAGGGCTTTGAAAGAAGCTCCCGGCGAATTCGTTGCCTTGTAGAGGGTACAGGTACAGGTACATATGGACGACACACCAGAAAGGGCATTGGCAAAAGCCAAGATGCAGGATTTCTTGTATTCTGCAACCTACCCTGAACCTCAAACCCTAAAGCAAAAACCCTAAACCCTACCCTGAACCCCAAACCCTAAACCCTAAACCCTAAACCCTAAACCCTAAACCCTAAACCCCAAGCCCTAAGCCAAAGATCGAAATCCAAATATGACAAGGGCCAAGCCGGAGCCCTTGGCCACGTACACTCCTTGCACCAACATTCATGGGTTCCCTGACTACCCCCTCTATACTCCCCCTCCCCCCCACCCCCAGGTTCCCCCATAATTAAGGCTTTAGGGATAGATAAGCCTAATTGAGGTTATTCAAGGGGGGAACCTAGGGGGGGTACTATCCCTAAACCCTAAACCCTAAACCAACAAATAGTATTAAGGGTTACTTAGGTGGAGAACCTAGGGGGGGTAGTTGAGAAGGGTAGGGAAAGACATGATACCTAGAACTGCAGGGCCTTGGATTGCCCCACAAATGGCCTGAGGTTTAGGGCTCAAGGATCAGAACTCGAAGTTTGGGGTTTGGGGCTTAGGGTTTATAGTTTAGGGTTTAGGGCCGTTTAGGGTTTGTAGGGTTTTGGATTTAGGGCATAGGATTTAGGATTGAGGGAATAGAGCTGAGGTTATTTTGACGTATTTTCTTTATTTACTTACTTATTTATCTATTTATCCTTTGTTCCTTTGTCTTTTTTTTTTTGGGGGGGGGGGGGGGGGGGGGGGGGAGGGGGAGGGGGGGTGTTGGGCGAACAGGCTCAGGCAGATGCCATCGATCGCGGAGACCAGGGCACACAGAAGCTGATCCTGAGCTACGTGGGGAGGGTTTAGGGTTTAGGGTTTAGTGTTTACCGGTTCGAGATAAGGGCTCTTGGAGTGCTCAGGGCATTGTTGAAAGCTTCAGATCCCTCAACCCTAAACCCTAAATCCTAAACCCTAAACCCCTAAACCTTTAAACCCCTAAAGCCCTAAGCCCCCATGTAAAGCGAGAGAGGGGCAGCCGTGCATCACCCTTTCAAGCCGTGGCTGCCACCATGCACGAGCCACTGAACTTGGGTTTAGGGTTTAGGGTTTAGGGTTTAGGGTTTAGGGTTTAGGTTTTTTTGCTTAGGGTTTAGGGTTTAGGGTTTCGGGTTTAGGGTTTAGAGCTTTGCGATTTAGGGTTTAGGGCTTTGCGATTTAGGGTTTAGGGTTTCTTCGGTTTAGGCTTTAGTCTGGGATCTTCCAGAACTGTAGGGTTTTGTGTTTAGGGTTAGGGTTTAGGGTTTAGGGTTTAGGGTTAGGGTTTAGGGTTTTGTGTTTAGGGTTAGGGTCTGGTGTTCAGTGTTCAGGTCCTCGAGACAGAAGCTCACACACACCAAGAAAACTCAACCCACAAGCCTGGAGTTGCAGTCGACTGCCAGGCCCTAAACCCTAAACCCTAAACCCTAAACCCTAAACCCTAAACCCTAAACCCTAAACCCTAAACCCTAAACCCTAAACCCTAAACCCTAAACCCTAAACCCTAAACCCTAAACCCTAAACCCTTTCAGGGTGCGCGGCTGCAAAACCCTGGGGATCCCGGCGACCTCACCAAAGGCGCTTCGCAGCTCCGGCTTCCTCAGCTCCTTTTGTTGGGAATCATAGCATTTGGGGTTTAGGGTATAGGGTTTAGGGTTTAGGGTTTAGGGTTTGGGGTTTAGGGTTTAGGGTTGAGGGGTTGGGGTTTAGGGTTAGGGTTTAGGTTTGGTTTGGGGTTTGGGGTTTAGGGTTTAGGGTTTGTGGTTTAGGGTTTAGGGTTTAGGGTTGAGGGTTTGGGGTTTGGGGTTGAGGGTTTGGGGTTTGGGGTTTAGGGTTTGGGGTTTAGGGTTCATGGGGTTTAGGGTTGGTTTAGGGTTTGGGGCTTCGGGTTTAGGGTGTCGGGTGTCAGGTGTAAGGTTTAGGGTTTGGGGGTTAGGAATCTGGTAAAGGCTTTCGTGTTCAGGGCTTGGGGATTCGGGATTGGGGTCGACGGCTGCTTATTCATGGTTCGAGCCATCGTAGAGATTCAGCTTTTTAGGGCTGAAAGGGGCTTTTCCTTTGACAGCCAATAAACAGGTCTAGGTCAGCGTCTGCGGTGCCGGTAGGCTCCTAAGCCCAGTCAAGAAGGAAGAGGCTCCCAGCCTCGAATCGAACGCTCTGAGCCCCTTACGGGCTTCGGGTTTAGGGTGTGTTTAGGGTTTCAGGTTCAGGGTATAGGGCTTGGAGAAATCATAAGCCCGACGCCGTGATGACGCACTGCCCATGCAAGCTGGCTTCACGCTTATGAGGTTGTAGGATTAAGACCCCAAGCTCAATACCATAAACAATCTAGACCTGAGTAACCTGAAGCCGAACCACAAACAAAATATTCAGAGTGTGAGCTTTGGGCTTCATAGCCCAGTAACCATATTGCAATAAGGGCAACCTTTTTGGGGGTTGGTTACTTTATAAGGGAACCTCCAACCAAAAAAAGGGGAAAAAGGGTACCCTGGGCTATCAAGTGGGACTTTCTGGTCTTCAAGGCTTCTGGCAAGCAATGCCGGTCCTTCATGTAACCCAAGGCTCCCTAATACTCCCTACTTCTCCCTGAGGCTCCTAACTTCCCTAAGGTTCCCAAGGTACCTACACCCCTTGAAGCTAAACCCTAAACCCTAAACCCTAAACCCTAAACCCTACACCCTAAACCCTAAACCCTAAACCTCCCTCAAGATCCCCGTAAAATGCCGGTCCTTCATGGCCTGCAAGACCTCTTTCAGCTCGCCGCTTCGCAGCAGCTCGGCCTGCCCAAGGCTTTTTGGGGTTTAGGGGCTAACCTTGGAGCATAAACACCGAGTAGGGTTTAGGGTTTAGGGTTTAGGGTTCAGGGTTCAGGGTTCAGGGTTCAGGGTTTAGGGTTCAGGGAACCCTAAACCCTGAACCATGAACCCTTGGAGTTGAAGCCCGTCCTCTTGCTGAAGCTGGGAAATCTTGGGCACGAACTCCGCCATGGAGCCTGCAGCTCGAGAAGGGTTCAGGGTTTAGGGTTTAGGGTTTAGGGTTTAGGGTTTAGGGTTTAGGGTTTAGGGCTTTGGGGTTTAGGGTTTAGGGGTTTCGGGTCTGGAGTCGGGCTAGAAGTAAGGTAACCTATCCTACTTAAGGTAGTTCTACCTTACTTATGAACCCTAAACCCTAGGCCCCGAACCCTAAACTCTGAACCCTAAACCCTGAACCCTGAACCCTAAACTCAAACCCACTGAACCTCAAGCAGGGACAAGCTAACTTGGTTGACTTCTGAACCCCTCCTCAAAGTTTAACTTTTGAGCTCCTTATGGTAGTTTCTACAACAAACCAAAAGGTTGAAGTTTAACTTTTGAGCTCCTTATTGTAGCTTCTACAACAACCAAAAGGCTGAAGTCCTAAGAGCCGGCCAGAAGAAACCCTAAACCCTAAACCCTAAGAAAGCCAAGCCAAGGCAGCTACTCTCCACGTCGTCGACACCCTCCGGGATGGTCGGGACGAGCCTCGGATCCGTGTGGCCAGCTCCGTGTAGATAGGGTTTAGGGTTTAGGGTTTAGGGTTTAGGGTTTAGGGTTTAGGGTTTAGGGTTTAGGGTTTAGGGTTTAGGGTTTAGGGTTTAGGGTTTAGGGTTTAGGGTTTAGGGTTTGGGGTTCAGGGTTTCGGGTTTGGTTTAGGGTTTAGGGTTTAGGGTTTGGGGTGTTCAGGATTTAGGGTTTCGGGTCTGTCCCAATTATAAAGGAATCCTAACATGTGGTGATCTATTTTCGGGGTCCCCTATTTTCGGAAGCCACCATATAGATAGGGTCTCATACATAGTTGGTTTAGGTTCTGTTCTTTCTTAAGTGTAGTCACCTTTTGCTGCTGCAATGACCTGCTCGTATCTTAGGGTTTAGGTTCTAGGCTACCCTAAACCCTAAACCCTAAACCATAAACACTAAACCCTAAACTTAAACCCTAAACCCTAAACCCTAAACCCTAAACCCTAAACCCTAAACCCTAAACCCTAAACCCTAAACCCTAAACCCTAAACCCTAAACCCTAAACCCTACGAGGGTGCAAAAGACATACTTCAGGGACCTTACCATGTCGATATTGTCCGAACGGCTTTCTGTCCATCAACGTGACCGCATTGATCACTTCGAAGCCCTCCTTTAGGGTTTAGGGCTTAGGCTTTAGGGCTTAGGGCTTAGGGCTTAGGGCTTAGGGTTTAGGGTTTAGGGTTTATAAAGGGTTTAGGGTTTAGGGTTTACAAGTATCCGGCACTGCTTGAACCTAGGGCGTGTCGGGGTCTCGGCTACACGATACTGCATCTCAATTCGGGACAAAATCAGGGCACCCCAGAAACCTGGCGCTTTGAGCCCAGAACCGAATTCTGACCCCTAAGCCTGATAATCCTAAACCCTAAACTGGCCCTAAACCCTAAACCCTAAACCCTAAACAAATCCCTAACCCTAATTCCTCAACCCTAAACTCCCAACCCCAAACCCTGAAACCGAAGCCCGGAAGCTTCCAAGGACATGATCCTTCATCTTTCCGACCCACGCAACTCCTAGACCCGGATACGCATCGCCTGCCCTAAGCCCCACACCGAAATCATACCCCTCCAGCGACGGAAGGCCCGGGGAAGGACCTGGATCCACCCTAAACCCTGAACCCTTTAAACCCTTTGAACCCTTTGAACCCTTTGAACCCTAAATCCTAAACCCTAAACCCTAAACCCCAAACCCTAAACCCTAAACCCTAACCCTAAACCCTAAACCCTAAACGACGATGTGGAGGTCTGAGATCGCCACTGTGCACTCGGAGACGTGGCTTGCAAACCTGCGGCTCTGTCACATACTCGGGGTTTAGGGTTTAGGGTTTAGGGTTTAGGGTTTAGGGTTTAGGGTTTAGAGTTTAGGGTTTAGGGTTTAGGGTTTAGGGTTTAGGGATGGGCCCCCTTGCTCTAGTAACTTTAGCTAAAAGGGAATTAGAACCTAGATAATAACCCAATTTAGGGCCCTTATAACCCTATTTATAACGGGGGGGGGGGGGCCCTACATGTACTTGTGGTGTAGGAGGGATGATAGAACAGGGTGCTGATGTAATTCCTAGCATTGCCATTCCTCCGTTCTCTAAACAAGGGTAAGTAGAAGGGCTGGGGGTTTGAGTGTGAAGAGATGTAGAGCTCGGAACTTATTCTCCAGCAACAGATGCGGCAGCAGCAGCGGCGGCGGCCGCGGCAGCAGCAGCGGCAGCAGCAACATCATCAGAAGCTAAACCCGAAACCCTGAACCAAACCGACATAGCTAACCCAAACCAGACTGAGAGTTTTGGGCGGAGGGCGTGGACGGCGCGGGGGGGTTCTTTGTATTTGTGTTGCGGGTTTAGAGTTTTTAGGGTTTAGGGTTTCGGATTTAGGGTTTAGGGCTTTGGGCTTTGGGCTTTGGCGGGGGGGGGGGGGGGGGGGGGGGGGGCAGGCTCGGAGAAGTTTAGGTTCTGCCTCGAAGCCTCCTGCTGAGCTCCTCACTCCTTGCAACCCACCCGGTGCAACCCAGTGTTTAGGGCTTAGGGATTCTTGGGGTAGCCCAGTCAGTAACCATCTTAAAAAAAGGGCACCCTTTTTTGGGTTGTTTACTTTATAAGGGAACCCAGAACAAAAATAGGGTAAGGGGTACCAGCGGGCTACCAAGGATTAGGACTTAGGGTCCTTCAACCCTACACCATGGACCTTTTGAAACATGCCGAAAAACAATACGGCCGTGAAGTCGAACAGCCTGAACCCCAACCCCCAAACACGGACGCGACATGGATACAAAAACAACCTGTAAACCCTAAACCCGAAACCCTAAACCCTAAACCCTAAACCCTAACCCAAGAAAACATGCCTCGACGCTGTCGCCGCTGGGCCATGCCTGACAGACTCAGGCTCCGAGTTTTGCGGACCCAGCAGTTGAGGCGCCTTTAGTGCAAGGCTTGGGGTTTAGGGCAGTTTTGGGTTAAGGGTTATTGCAACCCTGTGCTTATAGGGTCCCCCAACCTCCCCCCCGACCCCAAAGGATTAGGGTTTCGGGTCTAGGGCAGGGTGTCGGGGTTTAGGGTTTAACCCTAAACCCGACACCCTGCCCTAGACCCGAAACCCTAATCCTTTGGGGTCGGGGGGGAGGTTGGGGGACCCTATAAGCACAGGGTTGCAATAACAATGTTTAGATATGTGTGTCAGGGATTTAGGGGTTCGGGGTTCGGGTCAGATCTTCGAATCACAAACTCCACCCCCCCCCCCCCCAAGCGAGCGAGACCCTCTTAAAGACGCCGCCTCTCCATGCGCAAGAACATCTCCAAAGCCTGACTCTGTATGCTGCACTACTAAGCCCTAAACCCTAAACCCTAAACCCTAAACCCTAAGCCCTAAACCCTACACCCTACATCCTAAACCCTAAACCCTAAAACCTTAACTTTGAAGGATCCCTAGGAATTCTCCCTCTGCGAGACTGCGAGAAGGCTAAGGGCCCATACAAGGGGCCCGCACTTTCAACCTTAAGGATCCTGAAAACCTGAGCAGGGTTTAGGGTTAAGGATTTTTTCAGGATGTGGACTATGGTGCCCGAGCTGTGCCTACGACGGCACTGCAAATCCCAGCAGCGATGGTCAGCTGCGCTGACCTGCGCTCAGGCAATATACGCTACCACTTAATAAAGCAGTATACCCTTAGGGTTTAGGGTTTAGGGTTTAGGGCTTAGGGTTTAGGGTTTAGGGTTTAATCAGGGTTTAGGGTTTAGGGTTTAGGGTTTAGGGATTAGGGCTTAGGGTTTAGGGTTTAGGGTTTAGGGTTTAGGGTTTAGGGTTTAGGGTTTAGGGTTTAGGGTTTAGGGTTTAGGGCTACCCTAAGGGTCCCTGTACCTCATTACATTGAGCCCCGAAGTCCCTTTTCAGGAAGTACTTGAAGGTCCATGTATTCAATATTCTTGGCTGCTCTTAGCAGGGTAGCTATAAATTTGATTTTTAGCTGCCTTCTTAAGAAACCCAATAAAACCAAAAAGGCTAAAGATGTAAAGTTACAGTAAAGCACCACAAAGTATTGAGGTACATGGACCCTTAGGGCTTTTGATCACACTGGAGCACTTGCCGATGCATTTCAGTAAGCCAGAGCCCTTGGGGGCACATGCTATAGAACACGGCCCTTAGGGTACCCCAGGAGCCATAAACAAACCCTCCCTAAAGCACGGTCCTAACCGCCCCTTATGGGTTAAATGGATTAGGGCTGATGGGGTGTGGGGTTTACGGTATTGATGCGTTGTTGAAGGGCTAAAGAGTGTGAGATTCAGGGCTTTGGGGTCAGGGATTGAGGATTGTAGTGCCGAGGGACAGGAAAACAGCCGAATACACTCTAACCTCTGCGCCCTAAACCCTAAACCTGAAACCCTAACCCTAAACCTAAACCCTAAACCCTAAACCCTAAATCAGTCCTAAATCAATCAAGGAGTCTTTTGGGGCTCCCTGCGTGGAGCTTGATGTTGCTGTGGCGGTCTCGGAGGCACCTCGAGAGATGCAACGGCCCGGATCAATCTTCGCACATTTAGGGTTTGTAGGGTTTGTAGGGTTTTTGTAGGGTTTATATAGGGTTTATATAGGGTTGGTATAGGGTTGATCTAGGGTTGATATAGGGTTTATGTAGGGTTTAAATTGGGTTTATATAGGGTTTATAGGGTTTGTAGGGTTTATAGGGTTTCCAGGGTTCAGGGTTTAGCTCTGACGCCGTGAGATAATTTCAAAGTGCGGCATTGTGCGTGTGGGTCGTAGTGTTAGGGTACGAAGTGCGATCCTGGCTACATGTAGGGGTCGCCTAATATTTATAACAGGGTTATGTGGGGAAGCCCTCGTTGAACTGCTCCTGGAGTGCCATGAAGAAGTGAAACAGCAGTGCGGCGGGCCACTTCCTCATCCTCCTCGTCGGAGGGTTGCGGGCCACCGTTGTCATGTTCTGACGCAGGCATGCTCGCATCTGGCTCCGGCGCACTCAACTGGCGCGCGGCATCCCAGCAGGCACGCGCTCGCACACGAAGCAAGTGGTCCTCTCCGGACTGCCAGTTTGCCCAGTCGCCTCCATTGCGTGCTCCACCGACCACACGCACCGGAAATGCGGGATGCCGTCTGAAACAGGCTCCAGAAGCAAGCTGTTCGAGAGGCAGGGCCCAGTCCGGTCCACGTGGGTTCTCAACAGGGCTCGCGCTATCCAGTTGGCACGGACGTCGACATAAATCAAGAGTGCACCGTGCGCCGGGCACTTCTGTGCCTTCGCAAATTAACGTGATCACCCGAAGCGACTGTGCTGGTGTGACGTGCAGGAAGTGTCCAGACGAGCAAACAAGCACGGCGCCCGCAAGCGAAACAGGCAAGGATTGGAGACGGATCTGCTGCAAAGCAAGTGCATCAGGAGCTCGCGTGCGATCAGCAATCGAGTCGGAGACTTCGAGGCAACAGGATTCCTCGAGGGCACGCAGACGCAGAAGTGCACAGAACCTCGTTGCGTCGAACGCCGCTTCGAATAATGCATCCTGAGAAGGGGCGCAAGCAACAGCCGGCAAACAAAGCGTGATTTGGATGTCGGCGGGCACGATTGGCGCAGAGCAAGCTGAAACAGGAAAGTATCGGCAAGAGCACGGGTTCCAGAAAATGCAGCTCCCATTGTTCGGGGAGACGACGGATTGTCGCCACTCACCTTCTGCACGGGCGTATGCGCAGTTGCTCCCCGTGTCAAAAAGTGTGAGATGGCGCCCGAGTCGGGAGTGAGCAACGTCTACCAGATTGCTCAGCAACCAGTCCGGCAGGTGCGAAAAGCTTTGCCGGTAAAAGCTTGCTTCGCTGCCCCGGTTATTGAAAAGCTGCAGCAGGCCAACGACAAGGGCATCGCCTAAGCAAGCGAAGAGACGCGTAAGCAAACAAAACAAAAACGGGACAGAACAGTACTTGCGGCCAAGGATCACCATTGGGGACGTGTGGGCTGGAACTCGAACAGATTCACGGTCTCGTCCTACTGTTCAAGGCTATAATCCCTTTAACCAAACTCAGTATAGAAAGGGGCCCCTACTGATCCATAGCCCATTCTTAAAGTTGTGAGAAATAGAATTTCTAAACCCTAACCACGCTTAAACTCGCACAACCACAAAGATCTATAACCATCATGTCCTGAAGCCCTATAACAACTTTGAGTCCTGCACCCTAAACCCTGCACCCCTTAGGCCCGCAACAGCCAATTCCCTGTCTCAATGTCAGTCTCAATAATGTTGTATCCTGATTAGTGTGCTCCCCCGGAATTGTGGAAAAAAATCCAAAAATTATTCAGGGGGATCTATTTGAGGAGGACCCCCGGAATTGTGAAAAAAAATCGGGCGATGCAAAATTTCGGCGAGGCTGTCGACTGGTGTAGTCGTCCATAAATCGCTTCTGAACCGAGCCTGAGAGACCAAAGATCAAAAGTTTAAAGACTGAAACCTTGAGGCCTGAGGTTGTCGGGCCCTGAAAATTTCAGTCTCCAGGCCGGGCCCAGGGCTAAGATTTCCTTATTAAATTCTTTTGTACCGAGGCCGGGCAATCAAATTTCAAAGGGGGTAGTCCAGCAGCTGCCCGGATGCCGTATAATATAAAAGTTTGCTCCCCCGGAATTATATTTTTTTTTTGCGGGCTAGTTGGGTTTGGATCCAGAGGCCTAAGGGCTGAGGTTTCCTAAACCTTGAGGCCTGAGGTTGTCGGGCCCTGAAATCTTCAGCCTCCAGGCCAGACCCAAAACTAAGATTTCCTTATAAAATTCTTTTGTACCGAGGCCGGGCAATCAAATTTCAAAGGGGGTAGTCCAGCAGCTGCCCGGATGCCGTATAATATAAAAAGTTTGCTCCCCCGGAAATATATTTTTTTTGCGGGCTGGCTTGGTTGGGATAGATGGATCCCCTTTAAATTCATATAACCTCATCCTTCTTAAAATCGTATGGATCCCTCTTAATTTCATATGGTCTCAACCCGTTTAGAATCATATGGATCCCTTTTACACTCATACGAGCTCATCCCTTTTAAAATCATATGGATCATATGGATCCCTTTTAAATTCATATAAACTCATCCCTTTTAAAATCATATAAAACCAGACCCCCCCCCCCCCCCAAATTGCCCCCCCCCCCCCCCCCCCTCTAAAGAGCGGGATCCTTTCGTTGAGGGGGGGGGGGGGGGGGGCCACACTAATCAGCAGACAACATTAATGGAGACCATCAACGCGGGTCGAGGCCCTGCCGCATGAGTGCCTCCACCCCGCAGGGTCTATGGGCCAGCATGTCGGCAGTGATTGCTCTAACTGAACTGCTGATCTCGCTACCGACTTCCACCGTGAAACCGCAAAATCCACGATAGTGGCGAGCAGCTTGATCTTGTGTCGGAGGTCTTGGCTATCCGCAGGTTGCCTGAACAGACCCTCTGCTGCTCCTAAGCGCCTGGCTTCGACACACACTTGGGGAGGGGCAAGACAAGGGACTGTGTTTGGCACTCACACAAAGGGCAAAGTTCTGGGCTCTCGGTCTGGGCGGTCCCCCATCGCCACCAGCTTAGGGGAAGCTTGCCTGTTAGGATGGCAAGGTCTGGCGCCTTGAACGCTCGATTTTGCCTTCTGAGTCCAGTACATGTTACGTGAGAGCGACATTGCGACTGGGACCTGTAACCTTTATATTAAAGCGCCAGAAAGCCTGCGCCCACAACCCAAAGCCCAAATCCCTCGAAACCTGAAAACGACTAACGAAAGCCTTAACATCAAACAACACAAACTGAACCCGCAGATCCCCGTCCCCCGAACCCCCCCCCCCCAAGAAAAAAACAAAAGGCAAACCCTGAAGACCCTAAAGCCGTGAACCTTAACTAGAGTCTGGGGTGTAGGGTTCATAGGATTTAGGGCCTCCCCTAAACCCTCGCAAACCTCTAAAGCCCCGACGCCCCGAGTCCCTAAAACACCTTAAGCCCCCGAAGCCCAAGGAGCCCTAATTAAACCCTAAGCCCCGCCCCCAAACCCCCAAAACGTCGCAGATCCTAAGACCCTATGAATCCTAAACCGCCCTTTTGGACAAAACACCCAAACCCCGAAAACGCTTCAACGCCCTGTGCCCTACAAGTAGGGGCCCCCTTACTACACTAACCTTAGTTAAATTAAGGGAATTTAACCTACATAGTAATACTTATAACCCAATTAAGGGCCCTTATAACCCTATCTATAGGGGGCCCCTACATGTAGCCCCTAAACCCTAAACCCTAAACCCTAAACCCCTAAACCCCTAAACCCCTAAACCCCTAAACCCCTAAACCCCTAAACCCCTAAACCCCTAAACCCCTAAACCCCTAAACCCCTAAACCTTAAAGCACAGCAGACACTGGGCCTCGGCCCGATCGCAACGAAGGGGCCTAGTGGCGACAAAGGGTTCGAGGCAGCGAAGACTTGAAGATACAGGGTTTAGGGTTTAGGGTTTAGGGTTTCGGGCTTAGGGTTTAGGGTTTGGGGTTTTAGGGCAATAGGGCCTTCGGGTTTTTGGTTTAGGGTTTTAGACTTTATAGGCGTTTAGGTGTTAGACTCTGGGTTTTGGGGTTTCATGGTTTAGGGCTGCGGGGCTTTGAAGGATTCAGGGTTTAGGGCTCTGGTACTCTTTGTTGCATTGAGTTTGTTTTTTGAGGAGAGAGAGGTTGAAGGTGTTAGGGCTTGGTTGCAGGCTCCTGGGCAAATATCCGCAGGTAGAGGTGTGACTACGCTTCACGAAATTGCAACACGCCAGCAAGAAGATGCTTGAGAGCTTACTGTAGAACTCCCTGAACCCTAAAACCTTGAACCCTATACCCTAAACCCCAAACCCTAAACCCTAAACCCTAAAACCCTAAACCCTACAACCCTAAACTCTATACCCTAAACCCGAAACCCTAAACCCAAACCCTGAACCTCCAAACAGGCTTTAAGGTTGGGGTGCCTATCGGAGGTGTCTTGACAGCTCAGGCCTCCATGGATGAAGGTATCTGTAGGGGTTCTGGGGGTTTCGAGCTTCGGGTCTGGGGTTTAGGGTTTAGGGTTTAGGGTTTAGGGTTTGGGGTTTAGGGCGAGTCGGCAGAGCAAGACGAAACTTAGATAAACCCTAAACCCTAAACCCTAAACCCTGAACCCTAAACCCTAAACCCTAAACCCTAAACCCGAAACCCCAGTCCCCTGGTCCCCGCCTGGCGGTGCTCTGAACCGCGGGCCTCGACGGGAGCCAAAAACGCCTGGCTGTTGAAGGTCTGGGGAGTTTTGGGGTTTGAGGGGGGGGGGGGGGTTAGGGTTTAGGGTTCAGGGTTCAGGGTTCAGGGTTTAGGGTTTAGGGTTTAGGGTACCCTATAATTACTACTTTTGGGCCATTCTTAGGAACCCTTAAGGGGATCTACTTGTTGGATCCTCCCGGGGTCTGGGTCGTTTGTCTTCACGATGGGATTGGGGCCGTGAACTTCTTGGTGGGGATACGGATTTGGGAGCGTTTGGGGTTCTATTCGCTGGGACTTCAGCCTCGCCACACAGCGACCCTCGCAACCTTCGATCCTGAGCCATGATCTTGCAACAAACTCTGCCCTAAAAGCCCCAAGAGCCCCCCCCAACCTGAAAACCATCGAATACCCTAAGCCCTAAGCCCTAAGCCCTAAGCCCTAAACCCTAAACCCTAAACCCTAAACCCTAAACCCCAACTTCAAGCGGGCCCAGGTGGCCTGCGAAGAGGCTTCCACGCCCACCGAGGCGAGTGCGGCCCCGCCGAACATCAGGCACCTGCTCTCCAGGGTTTAGGGTTTAGGGTTTAGGGTTTAGGGTTTAGGATTTAGGGTTTAGGGTTTAGGGTTTAGGCTCTCTAAGAATGGTTATCTACGGGGCCGTTAATGTGGTCCCTTACCATCTTAAAAGGGTTGAGGGTTTAGGGTTTAGGGTTTAGGGTTTAGGGTTTAGGGTTCCTTAACATGGCCCCTTACCTCCTCTAAAGGGCTCTGAAGTCTGGGCCCTTGGGTTGTATAGGGTACATACCCAGACCTCTGGGGAGATCCAAAAAGTAGATCCCCTTAAAGGGTGCCTAAGAATCACCCAATGGTAGTATGGGGTACTATTTGGGGGTTCTACTTTTTGGATCCTCCCAGAGGTCTGGATAAGGGGTGTATGAGATCCCCTTTTGGTGGGGCCCATACTACGGGACCATGTGTCTACCCTAAAATGCTCGGCAACCAGGAAACAGGGCTCCTGTAAGGAGGGGCCCCTTTATGAATAGGGTTAAAAGGGCCCTCAAACCCTAAACCCTAAACCCCTCACTTGGGTTGTAAGTCTTGCTATTTAGGCTAGAACTCCCTTAACTAAAGCTGATATAGTAAGGGGGCCCTATATAGGGCCTGCAAGGACCGGACAGACAGGTCATGTTGAACTTCCAGCCAGTAAGCCCTAACCCACCTGAACCCCGCAAACCCCAAAACCTGGACCCAGAACCCTAAACCCTAAACCCTAAACCCTAAACCCTAAACCCTAAACCCTAAACCCTAAACCCTAAACCCTAAACCCTAAACCCAGATCAAGGAGGGGCGAAGTGGGGTTGCTCTGAATCCGGACTTGTGCCGGGCAACTTTGATAGGAAGAAGGATTCCTGATGGACACCCACAAAGAAAGGTTCGAGGGTTTGGGAATCAGGGCTTAGAGGAACATCGTACCTCGAGAGCTCTCAACCCCATAAATCCCAACCAACTCTCTACACCGCAAAAGCCCTATACACCGTGTACAGCTTTTTTGCTGTAAACCGTTAAAAGACAGGGTGTACCTTTTCTGGCTTAACTGACAAATATGAGGAGCCCACTAGATAAGCACGGCAAAGGGTTGAAGGTACCGTAACCAAGTTTAACTTCACTTTAAATTACTCCTTCCTAAGACCAAACAAATGTGGTCTATTTGGTTACCCCAGCATAGAACTCTGTATGACGACTATGTTGTCCTGACTATAGAGGTCGTGACAACCAAAAAACCTGAGCCCCAAGCCCTAAACTAAACGCTAAACCCTAGACCCAAAGCACGAAGCCCTAGACCCTAAACCCTAAACCCTAAACCCTAAACCCCTAACCCTAACCCCTAAACCCTAAACCCTAAACCCCAAACCCTAAACCCTAAACCCTCCGAGGGAGCACCGGGAGGGTGTCATGACCGGGTCCTTGACGAAAGGATTTGGTTCCCCCTCCCTAGACGATGCGCAGTCACTTGGGCCGAGGGCCGGGTGAAGAGGTTCAGGCTTTACAGGGCTTAGGGTTTAGGGTTTAGGGTTTAGGGTTTAGGGTTTAGGGTTTAGGGTCTAGGGTTTCGGGTCTCGGTTGGCCCCTTAAAAAAGCCTTTGAAAATCATTCCTGAATAGGATCAAAAATAGGCTCCTCTTGAAATCAGTATCTAGGGTTCCAAGTATGGGCCCTTAATTTGGGTCCCTTGTCATGTAGGGTTTAGGGTTTAGGGTTTAGGGTTTAGGGTTTAGGGTTTAGGGATATCTAGTAAGGGCCCATACTTTGGATCCCCATTAGCAAGGGTAAGGAACCACACCAAGGGGCCCCGGGTCCAACCTTGGACAATAAGGAAGCATGTAGCATGTCCCAGGGGCCTTCCCAGTAATGTTAGCGAATCTGAGTTCAGGGCTTGAGGGTTGAGGGTTTAGGGTTTAAGGGTTTAGGGTTTAGGGTTTAGGGTTGTCATACGATCTTGAACCACGTCCCTGATAGAACTTATGATCTGGCGCTCCAGAGTTTAGAGTTTCGGGTTTTGGTCAGCCATACAGAACACGCCCGGGCCCGCGTATGTTTATCGAAAGGTCTTGAGGAGGCTCTTCGTTACCTATACCTACACCAACTCCTAAACCGGGAGCCTCAAACCCGTTGAAGGGCGCACAGGCTATTTTGAAGGGAAAAAAACTAAGTAAAGTATATGAAAAAGTATAGAGGTCATACCGCACAGAGGGCGCCTCGGGGCCCTAGAGCCCGGTTTGAGGTCGCTGGCAGGCTTTCGTTTCTTTTTTGACCCTCAACCTTTGAAAGTAAGGCCCTGAAGCTTGTTGCTCGATTTTGGTGATGCCTGCAGGCACACAGGGTCGTTATCAGTCGGAAGCCGGCAGCCGCGCACGCCCCTGACGCCCCAACCCCCAACAAATGAGCCCTATGAGCTGTGTTTAGGGTTTAGGGTTTAGGGTTTAGGGTTTAGGGTTTAGGGTTTAGGGGTTTCGGCTATATTTGCGTCCCTAGACACGCTCTACCCCCGAAGCCTAAACGCCCAAACCCTAACAAGCTCTTCAACCGCAAGCCCTTTCTACTGTAGAATCTACAGACTGCAGACCTGCACACCTAAACCCTAAACCCTAAACCCTAAACTGCCCTAAACCCGAAACCCTAAACCCTAAACCCTGAACCCAAAACCCAAAACCCAAAACCCTAAACCCTAAACCCTAAACCCTAAACCCTAAACCCTAACCCTAAACCCTAAACCCTAAACCCTAAACCTAAACCCTAAACCCTAAACCCTAAACCCTAAACCCTAAACCGTAAACCCAAATTCAACCCTAACCCCTATACGGTCCTGCAAGAACGGTGCAAATAGAGCTCAGGGGGGGGGGGGGGGGGTTAAAAATCCTTAATAAAAGCATAAAGACTAATTAAATAGCAAATCCTGCAATAATATTATTATTGCCCCCTTAAAGGGCCCATTAAAACGAATGAATAAGTAAGCGCGCGAATCTTGTATTACAAGCGCACGCAATGAGTGAGAGAACGAAACACCAGACCAAATAAAATATGATAATTTGTATGAGCGGTTAAGATTAATAGTATTATTACGTAGAGAAAGGGGACAGTAATAATATTATTATAAGGTTTTCTGGTCCTTTAAGGGGGGTTTTTACTGAGAGAATACAATGTCATGAGGTTGTTCACGGACTCGCTTGGTATTATTCACTCGCGTCTACAGGATTCATTCGTTTACATTTTAATTCGGCTTTTCCTAGCTCCTATTAACTAAACGCATGAATCTAATGCACACACATCTGCTGTTCTCCCGTGCGCCCTTCATTTCATTTTAGTTTTTTGTATTTTAAGGGGTCTTTGGGGCATTTCTTGTAATCATTGACATGCATGAGTGAACGAATATAATGAGGAACAAAGCCCCAATAAAAATGCTAACAAGGAACGATTTTTGGATTATAAAATTACGTGTTTTTGATTATTGTTCTTTCTTCTTTATTCTTTATTCATTCGTCTTTATTTATATTATTACAGGAAATCTAATACTAATGACCCCAAAATAGGTCTTTTAACGGGGGAAATGATGGGACGTTCTACAGGCTTATATTTAGTTTATAATTGTTCCCTTAATATTATAACTAATGAGGATATGAATGTAATACTATTATAATTAAGGGAACAAAAGACGCTCTTTGTAAACTAAATAATAAGTCCACTAAAATATATTTAATATCGTCCCAAGACCTCCCTCAGGATGTGTAGAACTGTGGTGCATGCTTTTTGGTGTGTTAGGGTTGAGGGTTGAGGGTTTAGGGTTTCGGGTTTAGGCTTAGGGAACTATAGAGCTTCGAAGCGTGCGCGGGCGGGTCAACCCATCATTATCACGCCCTCGAGCGCGCACGCGCCCGAGAGAGGCAGTTGCTTGTGGGGTGCCCTGCTTTCACTCTTGCTGAGAAGTGGGGGAGTTGGGGGGGTTTAGGGTTGGTCTAGGGTCTAGGGTTTTAGGGTTTAGGGTTGAGGCTAGGGGTGGAGGGGGGCTGCATCATGAATCGCGGCTTACTTCAGCCATCCTTAGGTTTCCTTATAAGGGTTTTTAGGGTTTAGGTGGAGGGTTAGGGTTTAGGCTTAAGACCGCGCCTCAGAGCAAATGCAAGCTTACGTGGGCTTTTGGGGCTTTTAGGGCTCTAGGGCTTTAGGGCTTGTAGGTTTAGGGCTTGTGGGGTTTGGCTTGCAGGCCCCATGAGTGGGCTTTAGAGCAACTGCTGTCCGGTGGTCGCAGCATCTTTGGCTGCCCTAAACCCTAAACCCTAAACCCTAAACCTAAACCCTAAACCCTACCCTAAACCCTAAACCCTAAACCCTAAACCCTAGACTTCCCAAGGGACGTAAGGAGGGACTCCGAGAAGGGACCTCACAGTGGGGCTACTTAGGGTATGTGGTTTAGGGTATAGGGTTTTGGCTTTGGTATGTAGGGACAATATAAGGTGTATATTTTGATATATATATATACATAATATATATATATATATATGTGTTCTAGACCCTGCCTAGAACCCTGAATATTCCTATGCAGAATGGTGTGCACCAATAGTTGAAGTTCCAGGGGAAGTTACGAAGTGGGCTATAAGTATGTAGGAAGTCATAGTATGTCGTAGCTATTTAGTTTCTCATGTGCTTAGGGGAGTGGGGGGGGGGAAGGGGGGGGAAGGGGGGGGGAAGGGGGGGGGGGGGGGGGAAGGGGGGGAAGGGGGGGGAAGGGGGGGGAAGGGGGGGGAAGGGGGGGGGAAGGAATCTAAACTGTGGGCCCTGTTCTGAGGGCTTGGGGTTTGGGGTTTAGGGTTTAGGGTTTAGGGTTTAGGGTTTGGTTGATGGCATTGATGGTATCTAGAGCAGCCTAAACCGTAAACCCCAAGAGTTCAGAGAAAGAAGGGTGATCTGGCGTCTGCGTCTTACGAAGGCCGTACACAAGGAGGGCCCCCCTAGTTAGAAGTAGGGATGTAAGGCTCCTACATGGGGCTGACGACAAAAGTACTCTGGCCAATATGTCGTTTGGGGGTTAGGGTTTCGTGCTGATTGGGGATGGGAGTTAGTATAAGGTGACACCAAGAGAATTTGGATTCCACCACCCCCACATGCAACAATAAGAAACAAAAAGGCACTCGAATATACCCTAAACCCTAAACCCTAAACCCTAAACCCTAAACCCTAAACCCTAAACCCTAAACCCTAAAGCTTAAAGAGTGCAGGTACCTCCTAACTTCCAAAGCAATCACATCGCTTCCCTTCTCAGGACAGGCTCATCAATATCTTCCCAGACGCCTGCAGGGGCTTCTCTCTCAGACATAGGACGTGCCTGTACAACCCCCCCCCCCCCCCCCCCCCCCCCCCCACCCATACTACTCATTACCCTACACAGGGTTTAGGGTTTAGGGTTTATAGGGTTTAGGGTTTAGGGTTTTGGGCAACCCTGAACCCTAAACCCAAGTCAAGCCAATCGCTAAAACCCTGGCATGTTGCCAGTGTAGAGCAACTGTCACCTCAAGGGTACATAAGCCTCCTAGCGGTACCTTGGGCGAGAGGAAAGGGGGCAGGGTGGGACCTGCGGAGGCCTCAAACCCTAAACCCTAAACCCTAAACCCTAAACCCTAAACCCTAAACCCTAAACCCTAAACCCTAAACCCTAAACCCTATGCTAGATAAAGTCAGGGAGAACGAGAAAGCAGTGGACTTCTCCGGCCGAGTATGCAACAGACGCGGCTGTCCCTGCAAACTGAATCCGGATGTCACCAGTTGAGGCCTAAACCCTATACTCTGCTCCCCTAAGCTCTATACTCTGTCTCCCGCAACAACCAATATTCAAGGAACTCGATCCTTCCAAGCGACCTTGCAATTTACTTCTGGTGGAGCTACTTAGGCATATACAAGGAACATGCTGCGCAAGGTGTGCTTTTGCTGAATCGGCTCCCTGGGTCCCTCCTATGCTCGCAGAAGGGGGGACCCCCTAGAAGGGACCCTTAGACCTATCACCCTAGATAACCCTTCTATATACCTTATATAGTCCCTATATACCTAAGTAGCCCCTAAAGAAGCCCCCAAGACCCCCTACTTGGAGGTTCATGGTACTTATTCACCAAGTGTAACTGTACTTATCACACACTTGTAAGCCCCTTAAGTTCCCTAATATGGATATAAGTACAGTTATAAGTACAGTTATAATTGGTGAATAAGTACCATGAACCCCTAAACCCTAAACCCTAAACCCTAAACCCTAAGCCCTAAGCCCTAAACCCTAAACCCTCCCAGTTACCCTGAACCTCCAAGTACCAGGAAGGCATCCTGCCTGCCCGGCGGATATTGTATGAGCTGCTTGTCCTCCTCGAGATCTTCCTGGAAGTATCTGCGCCTGTCATGGACGCTACGCCCACTACAGCCCTGATTGCCAGGAGAACTTTCCGCTTCCCCTAAAGCCTAAACCCTAAATCCTAAACCCTAAACCCCAAACCCAAAATCCTAAACCCTAAACCCTAAACCCTAAGCCCTAGAGATCCCACAAGCCCTAAGGTCAGGGAGCCCTGAACCCAAAGCCCTAAGCCCAGAACTTCCCTGAGCCCTGCCCCGTAAACCCTAGAGACACGAAACCCTGGAACCCTATAGCTTCCCCTAACGGTCACCCTAAACCCTAAACCCTAAACCCTAAACCCTAAACCCTAAACCCTAAACCCTAAACCCTAAACCCTAAACCCTAAACCCTAAACCCTAAACCCTAAACCCTAAACGTATTGAATACTTGGGCCTGAAAGTACTTACTATGGGGCCCAAGTATATACTAATGAGGTACACGGACCCTTAGGGTTCTAGTAGGGCTAGGACACGAGAATGCGGATGTTAGAGCTGTTGTGAGGCTCCTCGAGGTTTGGGGGGTTTAGGATTAAGGGTTAAGGGTTAAGGGTTTAGGGTTTAGGGCAGCAAGAACCCAAGCCCAACTGACTTCCCATTTTGGGTCCGATGTGGGCCGGCGTGCCTGTCTTTCTTCTCTGCCGGCTTGCCTGGCGAAGGGTGGCGATGTGCGGCCGCATGCTTGGGGCTATCGACTGCTAGGCTGCTAGAAAGCTTCTAAGGGTAGTTACACGGTCCCTTAGTATGGGCCCTTGACAGGGTACCCTTGCATACCCCTCACATACCCTATACAAATTAAGGGCCCTTAGATCAGAACCCTTTAAAGGAAGTTAGGGACCATGTTAACGTGATAAGGGCCCATGAAACTACCTTAGATAGGAAGCCAGAAGCCGCATGTGCTAGCCTAAGCAAAACCATTTCCCACACGAGAGTCTGCTTGCCATTTGTTCTACAAGCAGGGGCCCCCTTGCCCCCTTGAAATACTAACCTTAGTTGAGGTAATTACAACCTACATAGTATGACTCATAACCCCACTTTAAGGCCCTTATAACCCCGATTTATACTTACAAGTCTCCGCACGAAGTGTGCCGGCGACTTGATGCTGGATGAAGAGCAAAGGGTGTGAGGGACCATGGCGGTTGTGCTGCCCAAACTGAGAACCCAATAGGGCCGGGAATGGTTGCGTGGTGTTCTTCCCCCTCCCTTCCCCGCCTCCCTTCCCTTCCTCCCCTCCCCCCCTCCCTTCCCCCCTTTGGGTTTAGGGTTTAGGGTTTAGGGTTAAGGGTTAAGGGTTAAGGGTTTAGGGTTTAGGGTTTAGGGTACAAGCAGGGGGGGAGGGGGGAAGTGGGGGAGGGGAGGCGGAAGAAGCCGTGGGAATTGGAGGGTTTAAGCGACTCCATCAAACCCTATAAACCCGACATCCAATAAGCCCTAAACCCTTAAACCCTGAAGTCTGAACGCCTCGCACCTCAACCTTTACACCCTGCACTCCCCAGCCAAAGCCCCTGAAGCGCGAGACCCTCAAAAAAGGGGGCGCCTGCGCGGGAACAGCAGAAAGTGCAAATGCCCGCGCAGCCAATGCAAACCTGCAGCATGGCTCGCTGTACTTGGAGTTTCATGGGTAGTTCTAAGTGGGGCTATAAGCAGGGGGTTTAGGGCCGTGGGATTAGTTTCTAGGGTAGCTATAATTATGATTACGCGTTTTTTTAAAGTAAGGGTAGGTATACTTAGAGGCTGCTGATGACGCTACTTAGTACTACCCACGAACCTTGAGAACCCCCGAAAAACCACAACTTGGAAAAAGGGGTTTGGGCACTCGGACTTTAGATGCCTTGCGGTTGAGGACAAGAGCCGGGGGATAGGGTTAGGGGACCAATGGGTCCACGGTTCAGGGTCCGTGGATTTTAGATAGGTTTAGGGTGGTCGGCAGGATCCCTAAACCCGAAATTAGGTACTCTTTCTGGATTGAAGCGCTCTCTGAGAGTGCAAGCGGCGCGTACTCTATAGCTGCTTATATAGCCCTAAACCCTAAACCACTCTTACATATATAAAATGTACAAATGTTAATGACTTTGCTTGCAAGGTCACTACAAGGTCATAAACTTAGTGGGCAAGGTCATTACAAGGTCACTACAATACAAGGCCCCATGGCCTTGCTACGACCTTTGCCCGCTAATTTTTGACCTTGCAGTGACCTCGTTATGACTGCCCATATAAAGAGCGGGCAAGGCCATATCATTGTAGGCAAGGTCGCTACAAGGTCACTACAAAGTCATAGAATTAGCGTGCAAGGTCATTACAAGGTCACTACAAGGTCATATGACCTTGCTATTAGCTTGCACGCTTTGTAGTGTCCTTGCAGCGACCTTGCCCGCTCTTTTCATGACCTTGTGCCCACAAGGTCGACACAAGGTCCCCCACAAGGTCACCAGAAAATCCCTCACAACAAGGTCACCACAAGGTCCCTCACAAGGTCCCGCACAATGTCCCCGAAGGTCACCACCCCACAAGGACCCTGCCCTTTCCCCCACCCCTCCCCCTCCCTCTCCATTCTCCCTAAATTTGGGGTTCAGGCCTACGTTTAGCCCAGGGCGTAGGGTTCTCAGGGTAGGGTTTAAGGGCTTCAGGGCCGAGTGCTTAGGGTTTGGGTTGTGTGTGAAACGTTTGAATATCTTAATGGTTTGGGATTCTCTGGGTGGGTGGGTAGTTTTCGGGCACCTGAAAAGCTGCTAAACTAGCGAATGCATGAACTTTGAGAACCCAAAGCCCAAAACCCTGAACCCTAAACCCCATACCCCCGCGTCTTGGGGCTTCCAGGGCTTGTCTTGTTCGGGCTTCAGTCGGGTTGAGGGTCCCAAAGCCAAGAGGCCCAGTCCAGGGGTTGAGAGTGGGCTGAGGGGTTTATGTAGGGTTGAGTGTTTAGGGTTCCGGGTTTAGGGTTTAGAGGTTATGGTTTGCTAGAGTTGGGCCGTAAAGTTGCTGTATAGGACTGGACCCAAGAGTAACCTAGGTAATTAACAAAGGGACCCTTTTTGGTTTAAAGGGCCGATAAGGGAACCTAAACCCCCAAAAAAGAGAATGAGGGTCGACTCTGGGTCCTTTTCGGAAGTACGTACTATTGAAGCCCAAGCATACTGCCCTGCTTAAGTACTTAGGGTTTAGGGTTTAGGGTGAGACCCTTGAAAGATGAAGATCTACTCCTTAACACGCCAGCGCACGCACCACATGTGTGTGTGTGTACATGTGGTCACTCCTCTTAAGTGGTTCCTGTTGGGGTCCTTGTATTTAGGGAACCCCAGAAAGGGACCCTAATTTAGAGAACTCAACAGTGTTTTATCCCAAGCCATGCCCCGCCCCACCCTAAACCCTAAACCCTAAACCCTAAACCCTACACCCTAAACCATGCTCAGGCTGCCGCAAGGAAAGCCAAGAGGATACCCAGACCTAGGCACCACCAGCGATACCTGACCGAGCTTGAGGCGATTCGGTCTGGGAGGATGTGGGGGATTGAATGCAATCAGATAAAAGTTGTGGAAGTTGCTCTTGAGAGCAACTATCCACTCCTCCGTGCAGCTTTGTGGCGTTTCGGTGTTTCCTAAACTCTAGACGACCCTAGACCCTGCACCGTAAACTTTGTCGAGCCCTGAGCCCTATTTAATCCTGAAACCATCGCCGTTCACCGCAAGTCTCTTTGTGCTTATCACGGCTCGGTCTGCAGGGCTCTTGGCAATTTCTTTGGTGATCCGCAGAAGCGGCTTCTAAAGAGAGCCAACAGGACTTCGAGTTCGGGGTACTGATAGGGTCTAGGGTCTCCCTCTAGATATCATTGAGTTTAGGGTTCGGGGTGTAGGACTTCGTCTTTGGGGCCTGCAGAAAAGAATTCCCCAGACCTTATAAGGAGTCGACTGTTCGGAGGGGCCGAACCTGAAAGAGGTTGAGGGTTTAGGATTTAGGATTTAGGTCTAGGGTTTAGGATTTAGGGTTTAGGGTTTAGGGCTAAGAAGGGTTCGAAGCAGCGCTGTGTCAGAGAGTGCGCGTAGCAGTACTCATGACAGGATGTGCGCCCTTTTGCAACCCTCACTTACCAGGACGACCGATTATGCCCTTTAACCCCTGAAAAAGGCCTTTTATAGGGTTGACTATTGGGATTATAGGGGCCTATAGCCCATCCTAGTACACCCAAATCAAGGAAGACCCGGTGATTCCAAACGCCCATGCTGACTGGACCACGAAAGGAATGACAACCTGAACCCTGAACCGGTAATGAAGACAGCTTGTACTGGATGTGAGTTTGGGGGGGGGGGGGGGGGGCGGGGGTCTGAAGGGTGTCAGATCCTACAGGCACTCGAAGAATTTTGGAACCCTTTGGAGCCTTACGCGGAACCCCCTAACCCTAAACCCTAACCCCCCCCCCCCCCCCCCTAAACCCCTAATTAAACCCGAAACCCTAAACCCTGAACCCCTAAACCCCTAAGCCCGAAACCCTGCAAGCCCAGCCTTGCATAGATGTGGTTCACCTGACCTTCGCCTGTAGCACGAAATTCTCGAGTTTTGTGGTCTCTTTATTCTGCTGGAGGTTAGGGTTTAGGGTTTAGGGTTTAGGGTTTAGGGTTTAGGGTTTAGGGTTTAGGGTTTAGGGTTTAGGGTTTAGGGTTTAGGGTTTAGGGTTTAGGGTTTAGGGTTTAGGGTTTAGGGTTTAGGGTTTAGGGTTTAGGAATTTGGGTTTTGGGTTTAGGGTTTAGGGTTTAGGGGGCGAATAAGGGTTCCCAATTCTTCTGTACACTCTGATCGAACTTCAGAACCTCCAGTCGCCAAGCCTACACCTTAAAACCCGCAAACCAACAAAAGCCTACTCCGAACCCCGAAGCCCTAAACCCTGTGAATCACCTCAAACCCTATGCCTTAACACCCCAAACCCTAAACCGCAGAACAAAGCGATCCAAACAGGTAGAACCCCCAAATACTGGCCTTTGCTACTATTGGGCCTGTGTAGGAGCCCTTAAGAGGTTCTGCCCTTTGGATCCCTTTCAGGGGTCTTGGTAACATCCTCAAGACCCCCCCAGTTTCGAACCCGAAGCCGATTTCCCCTTCCCACACGAACACGCACTTACCTCCCCCCTGCCGTCCCCCGGACTCAGGGCTTTGGGTATACTTTAGGGACCTTTAGGGTTTAGGCTTTAGGGTTTAGGGTTTAGGGTACCAAGCCCCTACTATTTCTTTGAGCAGAAACGCGGCAGTTTCCACGAGTAGCTGCAAAAACGGTAGGCGCAGCAAGTCGCACTGGATTGCTGCGAGAGCCACAGGACACAGCCACTCTAATACACTGCGAGGTGGCTGCAAAGAGCAGCTGTCACTGCTCTTTCCACCCCGCATCTGAGCAGTCAAAGAAACCTCTGGAGGCATCCTTGTTTGCGGATCCAAGCCATTGCAGACCCCTTCCTTGAACTTGCGATCTTGGCCGCCGGGTCTTTTGCAGATTTCCCCTTCCCGAGGTTCCGACAACCAACAACAATATATTCTTCCAGCCGGTCCAGGGCCCAGGAGCTCCTCTGCGACGGCATACTGCTCTTGGCCTTCATATCGTGGTGTGAGCTCCTCATCAGGGAAGAAGCTATGCCCCTGCTGCTGATACTCCACTGTTGCCCCAAAAACTCTGAGCCGCTCGAGTATCGGTGCGGTGACGAGATCATCAACGCCCACCTGGCGCAATAGCTCCTCCACAGCTACAACCCATTTTGCTTCCACACCCTTGCAGATCATGCACATGAGCGCCAGGGAGGACCGCCTCCCTGGCACTCATGTGCATGATCTGTCCCCACATCTTAAATTGCAGTAGCGGCGACGATACGGATTCATACTAACTGTGCCAGCTGCCAAAACCTGCTCCTCTCTTTTCTTAGCTTTGAAGACGTTCTTGGGGACTCGCCAGTCTAAGAGGGGCAGTGCCGCACATTTGTTCTGTGTGAATCACGCAGAGCAAAGGTGCGGCGCTGCGCATGGCCGCAATCGCGCACGTGCGCACCTGGCACGCTTCACGGATGAAGGTGCCCTCGGACCAGGACGGGCTACAAAGCCCTATAATCCCCGTAATCAACCCTGTAAAGTGCCTTTTCTCAGGGGGTGAGAGGGTAATTACAATAGCCCTAAACCGTAAACCCTAAACCCTAAACCCTAAACCCTGAACCCTAAACGGTTGCTAGCCCATGCTGGGAACGGTGGCACTTGTAGGCCCTTCTGTGGGCATCTTTGCTGGCCTGGCGAAGAAGCCGCCCTGCGGGGGCTCCGGCATCGGTCTTGGGGACTCGAGAAGTCTATGCACAAGCCATGGTACCAGGATGGGCTATGATAGGCCCTATAATCCCCATAATCAGCCCTATAAAGGGCCTTTTTTAAAGGGGTTATAAGGGTCTAATTAGCCCGTCCTGGTAGATCTCGCTGCTTCAGAACCGGAATCTGACAGATGCAAAGGCATGCCTGGGTGACCCTCGGCCCTAAACACCTGAACCTTGTAAACCTCCCACCGAAAACCAACCCCCCCCCCCCCCCCCCCCCCCCCCCCAACAAAAACAAACTCTAACCCCTAAACCCAAAACCCTTATAACTAATAACCCTAAACCCTAAACCCTTAACTAACCCTGAACCCTAAACCCTAACCGTCCCCCCTCCCCCCCCCCAAGACCGCGGCACTTCCCGTCGGGTTGCATCACCTCGGGGAGTTGGGGCCCTCAGGGCCTTGCCCTACGGGTACATGGGTTTAGGGTTCAGGGTTCAGGGTTTAGGGTTCAGGGTTCAGGGTTCAGGGTTTAGGGTTTAGGGTTTAGGGTTTAGGGTTTGGGGTTTGGGGTTTAGGGTTTAGGGGGTTTACCTGGGCTCTTAAGCACTTCAGAAGCCACGACTTTGAGGCCCAAGCATATTTTGGGCACATGGACCCTTAGTTCGTCTGCTGTTTCTTTGGGGTGAGGCCTAGCTTAGAGCCCAGAAAGGCTTTCAGTTGAAGAGCCCAAAACCCTGAACCCTGAACCCTCACAACCCCAAACCCCAAACCCTACACGTCAAAGTTGCGAGGGTTTAGGCAAAACCCACATCTGATCCTCTCGGAGTGCTTCGCTTTACTTCTAAACCCTAAACCCTAAACCCTAAACCTTGAACCCTAAACCCTAAACCCTTTTCAATACCGGGGGGTTTTTATCATCCCACATTGTGGCTTTAGTGGATTTCGGGCTCAGGGGTGGGGCTTCCGGCAGTGGGAGAAGTAGAGGGGGCCCTAAACCCCAAACCCTACACCCTGAACTCTTCTTGGTGTCCTGTTTGTGCTTTGCAGAGTTTAGGGTTCGGCTAGGGCGTAAGTGGGCTGAGGCATGTTTCTGTCTTATGAAGCCCCAATCAGGCCTTGTTCTCAGCTCCCGGGTACTCCACGGGTAGCTGAGAGTGAATCTCTACGTAAGGCTACCTATCCCAACCCCGACATGGCGACCCTCTGAACCCGTGTGAACCCCTAAAGCCCTACATCCCCGAAATCCCTAAGCCTACACCCTGAACCCTAAATCCGTAAGCCCCTACACCCTACACCCTGAACCCAAAAACCTTAAACCCTTAAACCCCTAACCCCCTAAATAAATGTAAAGCTGTGGAAGAAACCCCCCCGTAGCCCTCCTGGCAGGCGTCCGACTTTCTTTCCGAAGGCACACGAGTTTGGCTCCGAATGGAAAAGGAGCGAGTGGCGGAGGCCGGGCCCCGAGGGTCTTTTCTTAGTTTTAGATTGGTAGCGGAGCTACGGCTCCAGGGTTGTCCTTCGTATCATGTCGGCCGTGCCCGCATGCGGTGTGAGTGGTTCGTTCTATGAGCCCGTTGGTCCGCGACCTCGTACTTTCCCTTTACATGATCCGCCGCATGTTGACGGTGATGGCGTTGATGGACGGTGCGGCGGCAGAGGTGATGATCAAGTCGGAGCACATGATCGTGTGGGTGCAAACCGTCCTGAACCTTCGGACGGCAAGTTTGGATGGAGCTGGAGTGCAGGCCGGGATTCTTCCTAGTGGGGATACTCCTGGGGAGATGGCCAGTGGGCAGCCGGAGACTGGGGTCACGGCTGTGATGGCCATGCGAGAAGGGCAAGCCGAGGCGAGACTTGGGGTACTACCTCCACTGGCTCTGGGTCCGCGGGTGGCATGGATCCAGATGGCGAAAAGGGAGCTTCCTTCCCTGACGGGTGGAAGCCACAAAGCTTGGGCTCCGAAGACAGGCCACCCCGAAATGGAGACGGTGGGCGTGGTCCATCGGAGAAGATGGTGGTGCCGACCTTCTCCGGCGCGCTTGAGCCCGGAGAAGAACTTGGGGCGACCGCTCGCTCCTATCTTCGACAGATCGCAGCGTGGAGACGGATGACAAGGTTGGCTGCGAATCAACAAGGGCTCACCTTGTATCAGGCCCTGACAGGAAAGGCTTGGATCGACGCTGAAAGATTGGACGTGGATCGATTGGCCACCGAGGACGGCATCGAGTACTTCATCACGTGGGTGAAGGACAGGTACCTGGATGTGCAGATCACCCAGGTGGGGAGGAGCCTGAGTGACTTCTTCAGGCGCCTCAAGAGGCGCCCTGGACAATCGATCAGAGACTACATGAGTGAGTTCGACCGGGCCCTGGCTCGACTTCACGAGTGTGGGTGCGTTCTTCCAGACTTGGCATCGGCATGGGTCTTCGTTGACAGGATGGAGTTGGAGGAGGGAGCGGAGCTCAACCTCCTTGCCTCGGTAGGGAACCAGTACAACCTCAAGATGCTTCAGCAGGCGGCCATCGTCCAAGATCGTACCCTGAGAAAGCCCTGGGAGAATACCCATCGTCCCGAGAAGAACCCCAGGCGAGAATGGTGGAACAAGAGACCTCAGACGGCGCACATGGCAGAGATCCCCGAGGACCACAACGAGGGCGAGGGCATCAGCGATGGAGGCGACAGTGAAGAAGCAGTGCCCGAGTCAGTGGCCCTCGAGTACTACGAGTCGTTCATGACGCATGAGACGGCGAAGCACAAATACAGGGAGAGCATGCGGCTTCGCGGGAGTGATCCGAGCTCTCTCCAGGAGATGGCGACCGCGAAGCTCGAGGCAGCCAAGGCCAGGAGCTATTGCGCAGGATGCCGTCGCAAAGGGCACTGGCATCGACACGCCTGTTGTCCGCTGAACCAGGCCAAGACAGCGGGCGGCGGCACTACGTCCTCTCCTATGCCTTCCTCCACGACGAGCAAAGTCTTCGGCGGCCACGAAGGGGACTGGACCTAAGTCAAGCTATGCCTGCCACGTGGTACATGTGACATGGGATATGGAACATGAGAAGGTCCCCACCTCCTTGGCGGCGATCACGGACACGGCGTGCTCGAGATCAGTGGCGGGCCTACCATGGATTGAGCACTATATCACCTTGGCCGGCAAGGTCGGATACCAGCCGGTGATCATGGAGTGCACGGAGTCCTTCAAGTTCGGCGCATCACGCATCTTCGAGGCCTCGTATGCCATGCTGGTAGGGTTCGCCATGGGCAAGTTCGAGATCTGGCTGAAGGTCGCCGTGGTCCGGGTTGATGTTCCTCTCCTCATGTCTCGCCCAGCATTGGGGCGACTCGGGATGGTGATGGATGTCCAGCACAACACCGCGACCTTTCGCGCCTTGGGAGTCGAGGACTACCCCCTTCTGACCACCGACACCGGCCATCCTGCACTTCCCGTAGATCCGGTTTGTCCGACTCCGGAGAATGCTCGGTCCCATGAGTGGGCCTCGAACGAGATCCGCATCGTCCCGCAGAGCGAGTCATATATTGGGGCTGGGGTTCTCAGGGGGAAGGGGAAGGTCTTCGAAAGTCTTATGGTTGGGAACGTCGAGGAGTTTGGTTCGGAAGATGTGGTTGGCCCTCCTCCTCTTCCCCGAGCCTGTGAGACGGATAGGAAAGCCACAGAACAGCAAGTACTCGGTCATCAAGCTCCCCATCTTCCTTGTGTATCTCTAGGAGGCCCCGGGGTATCTCAAGATGACCCTCGACAAGTACATGTACATTCCCGACAAGTACCTCCCAAAGAGCCATCGAGGTCAGCGCATTCCCCACTGAGTTTGAGATCTCCTACCCAAAGCAACCCACCTGTGTTCTATCCCAAGAAGATTGGTGAAACTGTACGCAACATGTTGCTCATGGATAAGCTCAACCCCAAGACCTTTGCGATGTGGTGGCGTCAGGCATCCGTAAGTAACGACTTCTGGATAGAGGGTGAGTACACTTTGGTGAGGATCCATGTCGTACCTAGGAGGTCCTTTTTCGATCCTGGAAGTTGGAACACAGAGTATCAGGATCAGAAGGCTGCATTAATGAGCTCCTTGGGACATCTCAGAACCACCGAGGGAATCTCCTGTAAGTCCTTCCGAGAGTACGCCCCTGTCCATGATGAATGGCGGAAAGCAGAGAGCAAGTCCGCTTTTCCGCTTTTGTGGATCGGGAGATCAATCTTTAGCAGATCGCACCCTGTGCCCAATCTCCACAGTGCTTCGTGCCCATCCCATGGCCCCGAAGACAGTCCTCTTGACCGCCCCCATCGTGACGAAGCAGAAGGGACTATGGGAGCTCAACAGGGAAGAACTGTTGCGGGAGGCGGAAGCCCGGGGGTTGATGACGCACCCCAAGTGGACCAACGGGGAGATTCGCTCCATCATCCAGGAGGACATCGCCGGGCAGAACACTGGGTCGAGCCTCTCAATCCAGAACTTGAGCAAGATGACGCTGACGGAGCTCGAGGATGCGGCGGTGGCAGCCGGGATGTCCCCGCCGGTGAAGGCAAACAAAGGCGTCCTCATGAGAATGCTGAGAGACAATGGGGGTATGGGGCCTCAAACCCTCATGACCTTCGGCCGCTTCAAGGGACTGATGTTCCACGAGACCCCTCCGGGGTAGCAGAACAACAGCAACGCCAGCGAAGACCTGAAGATGTACGCTACCTGGTGCGAGAGGGAGGCAGAGTCGACCACCACGAACAGGGCCTCGACGAGCTACATCGACCCGGAGGACATGGCAACCCGGAGGAGGAGCCCGCGTCGGTGTGGAGCCTGGTGACGTCAGCAAGGGGAACGCCGAAGAGCAGAGCCCATCCGGGACGCCACGGGGATGTGACTCATTACCCCTTGACCCCACCGAGATCAACGAGACGACCGGCACCTTCAGCGACTACCTCACAGGCGGGCGAGATGGACGAGGACCAGGACCCGGAGCACGAGATAGCAATCTTGGAGAGGCGATTGGTGGAGTTGAGGGGGCAGCACGGCCTCCGCCCCGGGGGCATGTGAATCAAGAAGATGGCGAGGTCTTCCAGGACTGCCTGGAGGATGCGGGGGGCCAATGTGACCTCGCCGAAATCACCCAAACCCCCAGTTCCGGGAGACCACACTGCACGGATGACAACTCCAATGAAGACGACGACTTTGTCCGGCAGTACGTTATTCAGGAAAACCATCACGAGACCCCGGAACATGATGAAGTCCTGGACTACAAGCAGAAGATCTCCGAGTGTGAGAAAAGAGCCAAGACGAAGCTCCAGGAAAAGAAATTCGACTATGACGACCTGACAGAGCTAGTGCGAGCCATTCCCCTCAAGAAGACCAGGAAGCACAGGAACATCCAAGGAGGCCACGGGACTAGTGGGCAGTCCTTCGTCGGGGGCCTCTACACACATGGCGGGCTGCGCGGCATCACTTCACGCAGCACGGAGCTTCCTTGGACCATCCGATACATCAACATGTGCATGCGCAACAAGGTCTCCGGGAGCTGGACGTCCTTCGTCCTTCTGAAGGATGTTCAGACCTCGGTGCACAAGGACGTTCACAACTTGGGAGGGACCGAGGTGATCACTGTGACTATCGGAGATTTCTCAGGTGGGGGCCTCTGGCTCCATGTCACGGATCCCGACGAGTTGTCCGAGTCCGAGATCGTCTGGAAGGACAAGCCCGGCTCCCTCGGTGAAAAGATTCCTGGGCGGGTGGTCTCAAAAAGGAAGCACCACTTCGGATAGACCCCAAACGCTACCACGCGACCGAGGACTGGGCCGGCGAGAGATGGTGTTTGGCTTTGTTTTCATCAAGAGGATACCCAGGACTTGAACAACGGGAACGCGATGTCCTTCGAGATCTTCGTTTTCCTCTTCGCGGTCTTCCCAAAGCCCGAGGAGGAGATGACACTTTCCAGGAGACCACGAGGCCCAAGAAGAGCGTCCGGAAGCAGCTATGGGGAAAGGCAAAACGCCTGTCCGCACTGACGACTTGGTGCACCATCGCAGCATCGATGTGCGCCTCAGAATTGCTCCCGACCCCACGCGGAGTCGAGAGCGTGTCTCTCATGGAGATCGGAGGATGGGAGAAGACCCTGGAACTTAGCGCCATGGACTACCCCACGGCCGAGCCCCTCTTTTATGACGAGCTTGACAATGGGATAGTCGGTGGATGTGATGCCATGGAGGCGTGGCGCGCGCTCCAACCGGCTGTGCTTTGGATCCATGGTCGAGAAGATAAGCCTTGCCCATTTGAAGTCGGCGACCTGGCGAAACGCCAAACCATCCGTGGAGGAGGACTTGTCGTCGAGGCCTACAACAAGGACCCGATTTGGGAAGAAGAGTGGATGGAGGATGTGGTCAGATTTGGCGACAACCTCACTGAGACGACCCAGGACGATGGCAAGCGCACTTTGTCCCTGAACCGGGAGAATGTAGAGGACCTTGTGAAGGTTGGGGAAGCCACGGAGGCAATCCTGCAGCGCTACCTCGAGACGAAGGAGAAAGGGACAGAGGACGAGGCCTCCCGGATAGAGGAAGGGGAGGACGACATCTCTGGCAGCGTCCCGGGAGAGGTGTATGTCGTGGACAAGAAGAATCGGCAAGAGCCTGGAGCGGATGGAGCACGGAATGAAGATCGAGGGGCAGGGGCAATATCCTTCCAGGACGACAAGGACATCCCGAGCGAGATTAAGTCGGCATTGCGCCGGCTCCACCAAAATTTGGGTCATCCTTCAGGAGGTGATTTGGCGAGACACCTCAGGATGGCCGGGGCTGGGGCTGAAGTAGTCCAGGCTGTCAAAAAGATGAGATGTCAAGTGTGTGAGCGAAGCCGGAAAGGAGCTTCGCCCAAGCCAGCCAGCTTCCCGACTCTTCTGGAATTCAACCAGGTGGTCGCTCTCGATGCCTTCACATGCTACGACTGCTCTGGAGCGAAGCATGAGTTCATGATGGCCCTCGACCTCGGGACTGGATTTGGATTGGGGGCAAGCCTCAAAGGACACTCCAGCGAAGCCATGGAGGCCACGTTCAATGAGATGTGGTGCCAGGTGTTCGGGCCACCGACCACCTTGGTGCTGGATTTGGAATCGGGACTGCAAGCCGGGTTGGGACGTTTCAGTGAATGGCATGGAACAAAGATCAGGCCGATTGCAGCCCAGGCCCACTTTCAACAGGGAGCAGTTGAACGTCACATTCGACTGTGGAAAGAGGTGTGGGCCAAAGTGGTTGATGAGAACGCAGTCCTTGCAGGAGACGTCCCCATGGCCACCACTTCGGTGAACACAGCCCTGAACACACTGAAGCGAGACTCAGGGTTCAGCCCTTCCCAAGCAGTGTGGGGACGCGACCCCCAACTCCCAGAAGAAGTTCTCAGCGGAGCACATGGCGAACACTTCGACCACGTGCTGACGAAGGACCGTCGCCGGGCGAGAGAGATGGCATTGCGCACGGCGGCGAAAGAGGCGTACTTCAAATGCCACAGAGACGCAAAGTTCAGGAGGGCACTCCTACAGAGGTCAAGAGTTGCAGGGCCCGAACTACAGATTGGGGACCACGTGTACATGCATCGCAAGCCCAAGAACCAGAAGTCCTGGTACTGGTATGGCCCTGCGGTCCTGATTGGGAGGGAAGGCCCGAACTACTGGGCTTCTTTCGCCGGGAGATGCCACCTCATCGCTCCAGAACACATTCGTCTCGCGACGGGGGAAGAATTAGGACAAGCCTTCTCTCTCAGGGCTACCAAGGATGATCTCTACCGGCTGATCGAGGCGGATTTCGATGATGAGGAGATGTTCGTCGGAGAACCAGAAGAAGGAGCCCGGGAGGACGAGCAGAGGAGTAACAGGGATCCTGGCAGGTCATCTGGTGAGGCTCGAGAAGAGGTTTCCCCCGAAATTCCCCACCTTCGCAAGCGCATCAGGACGAAAGGCCCTCCATCTCAGAACCAAGGACTTTGGACGGATGGGAACGGAGGCGAGGGAGAGGCCCTGGCCGTCGACCACAGCGCGGTGAAGGACACGTATATGATGAAAAGGGCTCCGACACATCGCAGTAGAGAGAAGGCGCTCGAGAAGGAGATTCCCTGGTCGTTGATCCCGGAGGACCAGAAGGAGAACTTCAAGATTGCAGAGTTGAAACAGTATGAAGAACACCTGCAGTATGGTGCCCTCGAGCCGTTGGACGTGGAGACGAGTAGGAAAATCAACCAGCTCAAGAAGGACAGGGTGCTGGACAGCAGGTTTGCTTACAGAGATAAGAACTGGAGCAAGCGCCGCAAAGACCCAGGCATCAGCTGGAAAGCAAAATCGAGGCTAGTGATCAGTGGGCACCGAGATCCAGATCTCCTTCGCGGCCTCCCTACCCACGCGCCGACGATCTCGAGGCAAGGCATCCACCTCCTCCTGCAGATCCTCGCCTCGAACCTCAAGAATGGGTGGACTGGGCATGCAGGCGACGTGACTGCAGCTTTTCTTTCGGGCGAAGAACTTCAGCGGGAGCTATATCTCCGTCAACCCCGTTCCGGCCTTGGATCTCTACATCCCGAACAACTGCTACGTATACGGAAAGGCATTTTTGGCCTTGTAGACTCGCCAGCTTCATGGTGGGCGAAGTTGAAGAAGACCCTCAAGGCCCTGGATGTCGATGATGGTTCCGGAAAGAGGTGGAGGGTGACTCAATGCTCACTGGATCATTGTATCTTTATGGTACAACCAGTCTTGGAGGAAGGAGGTGAAGGTGAAGTAAAACTGGGGGCCCCCGAGGCCTATCTTGGCATCCATGTCGACGACATCCTCCTGATCGGGGACGACGAGTTGTGCCAGCTCTTGAAGAAGAAGTTGAGTGACACCTTCCCTATCCAAGAATGGGAGAGCAATGCCTTCGACTATGTGGGTTCGTACATCGAGATCGGCAAGGACATGGTCACTCTGACACAGTCGGGGTACGTGGGCACGCGCCTCTTTACCTTAGAAATCCGTCCTGGGCAGCAAGACTGGGAAGAGGCTGATGCAGAACAACGCCATGACAATATGTCTCTGATCGGAGCTTTGTCGTGGCTGTCGAGTCAATCCCGTCCTGACCTTCAAGTTGGAGTGTCGTTGAGCCAGCAATGCCAGAGAAACCCCACGGTAGGCGACTTGAAGTTCACCAACCTCCTCGTGAAGAGGGCCTTCGAGCACCAGGACAAGGGGATCACCTTCCGGGCCATAGACCTCGACCGCGCGGTGTTGCTCTGCTACCACGACGCCGGATGGGCCAACTGCCCTCAGAGCCAGGATGACCCATACTACAGCCTGACCAATGAGGAGGAGCAGAACGGGATGATCTTGGAGGGCCCCTATGCGATCAAGGACCGCAAGGCGAAGAGGACGAACTCGTCCATCGCCTCGCAGATAGGCACCCTCTTTGCATTGGCCGACGAGGAGATCTTGCATGGACATCGTCGAATGGCAAGCGTCCTTGACTGGAAGAGCTCAGCATGCGACAGGGTTTGTAGATCCACTTTCGCAGCGGAAACGATGGCCTGCGCGACCGCTATTGAGACCGGAGAGTACATAGTCAAATTCCTCGAGAGTTTGTTGAAGGGAGAACTGTACAGAAGAGGACCATCTCGATTTCGGGTCCGATTTCTCTCTGATTGCCGAAGCCTGTTTGACCATCTGACAAGAGAAGGAATTCCCAGGGTTCCAAGTTGCAAGAGACTGGCCATTGACTTAGCTGCTATACGTGATGATTTAGAGGGTTTCGGCCGTCTCGCTTGGATCCCCACAGGGGCACAGATGGCAGATTTGCTCACCAAACCACTGAAGAGTGGGGCATGGTGGGCACAGTTTCAGGAGGGTTTGAAACTCACTTTTAAAGAGGAGGTTTCGAAGCAGTGTAAAGCTGTGGAAGAAACCCCCCCGTAGCCCTCCTGGCAGGCGTCCGACTTTCTTTCCGAAGGCACACGAGTTTGGCTCCGAATGGAAAAGGAGCGAGTGGCGGAGGCCGGGCCCCGAGGGTCTTTTCTTAGTTTTAGACTAAACCCTAAACCCTAAACCCGAAACCCTAAACCTCCCCCCCCCCCCCCCCCCGAAGGGCCCCCCTGCGTAAGCGAATTCCGCATCATCAGGGAGGCACATCTTGCAGCTCAGGAGGCCGGTGCACACCTGCAAAATAGGGTTTTAGGGTTTTGGGTTTAGGTTTTAGGGGGGGGTTTAGGGTTTAGGGTTTAGGGGTTAGGGGTTTGGGGTTTAGGCTGTTCTGGGTGTTGGCTCTGAAGTATGGGCCCCTGGGCTTGGTAGGGTATGAGGGGTATATAAAGGTTCCCCTAATTAAGGGCCCATATTCATGGGCCATGAGCCTACAAGTAGGGGCCCGCTTACTAACCCAAGTTAGGGCCCTTATAACACTATTTCAATTTCTATCTAGGAGGCCCCTACATGTACCCACAAGTTTTGAAGCTGGACTGGCCCCCGTGTACCTGTAGAATATACTAACTCTACTATATGGGAATCCCTTTAGGCCCACGTATGATTCTACCTAAGAACATGGACCCGGTGGGGGTGGGCACCCATCACCCAGCAGGCCTTGAAGTGTAAGCTGCCAAGGGTATAAGGTTTAGGGTTTAGGGTTTAGGATATAAGGTTTAGGGTTTAGGGTTCCCTGCCTTGCAGTTCGTGTTGCAGCGGGAACATCGCCGGCTCAGCTCGTTGCGGTAGAAGCCTCGAGGGTGCTGGAGCTTAGGGCTTCGTCCGGCTAGCCCGGGGGCCTTGTCCACTTATAGGGCAGAGAGTTTGCAGGAGGTTGCCCTAAACCCTCAACCCTAAACCCTAAACCCTGAACCCTAAACCCTAAACCCTAAACCCTAAACCCTCCAGTTTTGGGCTTTATGGACCTCCAGAGAAGTACTCGAGACTCAGGAGGAGCTGATTCAGCCGCTTCTGCAACTTTGGTACCATGAACTGCAACTTCAAGCAACTCCCGTCTCCTTAGGACTAGGGTTTAGGGTGTAGGGTTTAGGGTTCAGGGTTTAGGGCGTACTTGAAGGTTCAGGTGTAGTTGCAAGTAGGGATAGACCGGGATAGATCTACCCCAACTACCCATAGAGTGTCTTGAACTTGCAAGTACACAAGACTGCTGACGGCTACCCCGCGCCTTCGGGACAGAAGTTGACACACCTCCTATCGGCGAGCATCTGCTGGCTTGCAGCACTTACTCACTTAGGGTTTCGGGTTTAGTTGAAGTTTAGGGTTTCGAATTTGGAAGAAACCTTCGCCTCTGAAACCTGGACCCCCAAAACCCTAAACCTAAACGAATTCCACGACTCAACAAAGGACACCGTCCTCAGCTCCCTGTCAACGTCTCGTTAGGGACTGAGACCTTGGGGGCTTTAGTGCCTAATCTAGGGGTCGGAAGAATTACTACTATTATTCCCTTTTGGTTTAGGATTTAGGGTTTAGGGTTTAGGGTTTAGGGTTTAGGGTTTAGCGTTCAGGGTTTAGGGTTGAGGGACTACTAGTATTCCCTTTTGGTCCCGATATAATTGCCCCGAACCCCATCCTTGCGGGCCATGTACCTATACAGGTACATATACTTGGGCCCTATGAAGCTGCTACATGGAACCCCTTTCAGGCTCAAGTATAAACTATGCAGGCACATGGACCCTTCAGTAGGGCTATTCCAATTATTGAGGCTCCGAGCCAGTGGACAGGAACTTCCAGGTGAGCACAGCGTCGCTCAGGGCAGAACTTGTTGCACCCTGTGCCCACGACACCTGCTGCCGCAAGGTGCCCAACTTCACTGACTCCTGGTCACCAGCCGACTGGCGTTTCCTTCATTCTCGACCTTGTCGTTGTAGCCGGCCAGGATTCTGCTGAAAGTGTGCAGCCAAGGCTTCCGGTCTGCGAAGCCCTATATACGGCGGGTTTAGGGTATGCAGGCCCTAAAGTAAGGTTGAGGGCTTGGGAAAGTCTAGGGTTGAGGGCTTAGGGAAGCTTAGGGTCTGGGTTGTAGGGCTTAGGATTTAGGGTTTAGGGTCTGGGTTCGCGGCTTGTGTGCTGGCTTCGGGCTTCAGGGCGCCCAGACCCAAGAGTAAGCTACGTAGTTATTGAAAGGGTACCCTTTTTGGTTTAGAGGGGCTTACAACAAGGGAACCTACCACCTAAAGAATGGGAATAGGGCCTACTCTGGGTCTTATAGTAACCCTAAACCCTAAACCGCAAAAATGGTGCAAATAAGGGCCCAACTACTCTGGGTCTTATAGTAACCCTAAACCCTAAACCGCAAAAATGGTGGAAATAAGGGCCCAACTACTCTGGGTCTTATAGTAACCCTAAAGCCTAAACCGCAAAAATGGGGGAACAAGGGCCCAACTACTCTGGGTCCGTTCATGCTTTCTGATCCAGTCCTCGTCTGCGGTTCGAAGAACGGCTTCTCGGCCGGGCAATTCCCTCGCATTATCTTCCTCAGCATGGAGTTTGGAGTTTAGGGTTTAGGGTTTAGGGTTAAGGGTGTGTACATAAGATTCAGAGCTCAGAGCTTAGGGTTCAGGGTTGCACGTCCGAGGCCAGAGACTAGGGGCCTCAAGGATTTTGCCGTTTCGGATGCCGGCGATATTACCCTAAAACCCCAAAACCCCAAAACCCCAAAACCCCAAAACCCCAAAACCCCAAAACCCCAAAACCCCAAAACCCCAAAACCCCAAAACCCCAAAACCCCAAAACCCCAAAACCCCAAGACCCCAAGACCCTGAAACCCTGAAACCCTGAAACCCTAAAACCCTGAAATTCTAAAATCCTAAAACCCTAAACTCTAATTAAACCCTAACTTGCCGTGGCTGTGAGGGCAGAGACAGCTGCGTGCTCAGGGTTGACTCCGTGCCTTCTTCGTGCTAGAGATGTCATAAACCCTAAACCCTGAACCCTAAACCCTAAACCCTAAAACCCTAAAACCCTAAACCCTAAACCCTAAACCCTTTACCACTCATGAAGCGCCAAACTGGGCGGGGCAGGTGCGTCCATCGAAACTCACGAGAAGCCGTCCAAAGCCAAGATCCTAGATTGCTTACGAAACCCTAAACCCTAAACCCTAAACCCTCAACCCCAAACGCAAGAGGTGCCTGTTGAACTGGAAAGGACAGAACATCAGCCCCAGATCATGGCTCTTCGATACAGGATGTCTCACAGAAGAGCACGCAAGTAGTGCCTTAGCCAAACTGCGATAATGTTCTAGCACACCAGACAGAACAGGCACGACACTGCGGAGATGAACATGTTGGTTTACGAAAATAAGGTCCCCCTACATAGCCCCCAAAATAGTAAGATTCCCTTTTCATAAGCCCCCCAAGGAGGTACCCCTAAACCCTAAACCCTAAACCCTAAACCCTGAACCCTAAACCCTACCTAAACCCTAAACCCTAAACCCTAAACCCTAAACCCTAAACCCGAAACCCTAAACCCTAAACCCTAAACCTTAAACCCCAGCATAAACCCTAAACCCTAAACTCTAAACCCTAAAGCCTAAACCCTAAACCCTAAACCCTAAACCCCAGTATAATCCCCTTTTTGCGGAAAGCCCCCTTAAGTGGCTTCTGCAACCCAGCCACAGCGTGTAGGTGCCGATGCTGGCCTGCACATCGGGCTCAGGTTTCTCTCCTTCTCTCCAGAGGGCTGGGTGGCTTGCTACAAATCTCTTTAGGGTTTAGGGTTTAGGGTTTAGGGTTTAGGGTTTAGGGTTTAGGGTTTAGGGTTATTTCGGGGGTGCTTTGGAAGTCAGGGTGAACTGCCTATAGTGCCTACGCCCTAAACTCTGAAACCCAAAATACAAGCAGCCTAAACTACCCAAAGCCCCAAACTAATGCCCCCCCCTGAACCCAATAACCTTATGTAAACCCAATAACCCTACAGTAAGCCCGAGACCCAACTACTATCCCCTGAAATAAACCCCAACCCTAAACCCGAGTTCCGCCTGGGTGGGGTCTGCACATTGGATGGTGATGGTGATGTTCCGCGTGAATCCCACGTCCAGCCTCGGAGCGTCTGCTAGGACCATGTTGAACAAGGCTTGGAGTTTTGGGACGGTTTAGGGTTTAGTTTAGGGTTTAGGATTTAGGGTTTCGGGCTTAGGGCCCCAAACCCTAAACGCCAAACCCGAAGGTCTAAACCCTCAAAGTTTGGGAGCAAATTGATATGGCCTGGGCTCAAGCATATGGAAGTCTAGACATGTCGAAGTCTAGTATGTCGATACGTGGAACGCTGGGTCATACAGTATAATCTCCATTTCAGGACCCCCCCCCCTCCCCCCGGAAAAAACAGAAAGGTAACCAACCTACTTAGGAGGCATATGGGTAGACATGATCGGACCAGCTACAGAGTATGCATCGGGCTGCATAGCTTCTCCCTCCTCACTGTTGTGACTGAAGTTTCGAATCAGGGTTTAGGGTTTAGAGTGGAAACATCTGAGTTGGGCTGTAAACCCATGAGAACTTTCTTTATGAATATGGTCTTGCTCTTGTAGAAAAACGGAGGGGGGGGGGTGACCACGACGCACGCAACTATACTACACCCCAGTCTCTACAAGACCCGAAGCCCTAAGCCCCATGCCCTACCCTCCCCCCCGAAACAAAAACGGTAAACAAACAAAAGCACAACAATAAAGGTAACAGAACACAACAATATGAATATGTTCCTAACCCAGCAGCCATATGAACAAAAAAAAGGGAAAAGGGTATCACTGGGCTACCAAGATATACACCCTAAACCCTAAACCCTAAACCCTAAACCCTAAACCCTTCCCCTTTTAACCTGAGCTCGAAGGCATGAAGTTGGCCACGGCATCTTTGTATTGCACCTCCCGTCTTTCTGAGATCTCTACCTCACTACGGGCTTTTGGAGGGTTTTACCCTAAACCCTAAACCCTAGGGCTATTGCTTTAGGGTGTTTAGTTCTAGTTTGTTTTTTGAGGGTTTTGTTACAGGATTTTCGGGGTCTTCAGGGTGTTAGGGTTCAGGGTTTCGGGGTTGCATCCCTTATGAGAAAGGGTGACGTCCCCTGTCGCCAGCTTTTTCCTTGCCTTTGCTCACTAAGGTGTCGGGCTACTGCAAGCAAACCCTAGCAATACCTCAAGTGGGATGACTTGGCTTGGAGGGGTAGCGGAGTGAGCGTAGGGTTTAGGTAATTGAGAGGGTTTGGGGGTTTAGAAAGTTTCATGGAGGCCCTAAACCCTACAAACCCTAAACCCTACAACCCCTAAACCCTAAACCCGAAAAACCCTAAACCCTAGAAACCGTAAACCCTAAACCCTACAAACCCTAAACCCCAAACCCCCTAAACCCCTAACCCCTAAACCCTATAAACCCAAAACTCTTCTCTGGAGGTGGGCCGTCGGAAGCCTCGGATTCCAGAGGCCCAACGCGAAACCAAGGGTTAAAGTCATTTGTTTGGGGAGGTTTAGGGTGTAGGGTGTAGGGTTTAGGGTTTAGGGTTTAGGGTTTAGGGTTTAGGGGTTAGGGTTTAGGGTTTAGGGTGCTTGTTTCATCGTCCAATACGCCCTCTACCCTAAACCCTAAATCCTAAACCCGAAAACCCTAAACCAGTTGGCCTGATGTTGGTTCCTGCCGGCAAATCTTACTCCTCCCAGTGGAATCATGCGTAGATTTCCTCCGACGACGTCCTTTGCGATGTTGGAATAGCCCAATGCCTAACCCTAAACCCTAAACCCTAATGTTGCTTGCTGGATACCGGTCTGCGTCCCCGTGGAGCGGATGACACACCAGATCCCCCCCCCCCCCCCGCCCATCGTCCTGAATCTTTTCGCACGTTGCGTCATGGGACGCGAACCCGATACCCCGGGGTTTAGGGTTTAGGGTTTAGCGTTTATAGGGTTTAGGGTTTACGGATGTCCTCTCCGCACCCAATGCACCTCAAGATGGCTCGCGATGAGGTCGATGCAAGATTTGAGAGCTCTGTGTAGGGGTCCTTAAACTTGAGACTGTACCTAAGCAGCACATGCATGGGCCCCAAAGTCGCTCTAAAAACCTAAACCCTAAACCCTAAACCCTAAACCCTAAACCCTAAACCCTAAACCCTAAACCCTAAACCCTAAACCCTAAAGGAAGTACTTAATTTAAGAAAGTTGGGGCAAGCTTCTGTCTCCTAGGACACCACGGAGGAATGCCAACAGGTCTCACGGATATTGGAAGAAGTAAAGTCTAGGGTTCAGGGTCCCAGGGTATTTAGGAGACAGGAAGCCGCCGTCTTAGAGCTGCTTAGGATACAAGAAGCTAACGGCTAGGCTCTAGGGCTAAAGGCCAAGCTTTTATTGGGAGTTTGGGCTCTGGGAAGTCACGGTTTTGGGCTATCGAACGCTGGAGGATTAGGCGTTTTCTTCAGAATCTGATGGAATGTTCAGAGAGCTTCAAGGCTTTTTTGGGGGTTCTCGATTTGAGGTTTAGGGTGTAGGGTGTGGGGGTTTAGGGTTTGGGCTTAGGGTTTAGGGTTTCGGGTTCAGGTTGAAGACGAACCCTTAAGGGTCCATGTACTTAGACAGTGTACACATTTGGCTTCTTTAACAAAAACAGCGGTAGGGTGCCCGTTTTGGTTTAAAGGGGCTTATGAGGAAACCTAAGCCCTAAAGCAGAGAGAACAATAAGGGCCTGCTCTGGGTCCTAGGTAGAATGAAGGGCTACGCTCATGGAAACCCTAAACCCTAAACCTAAACCCTAAATGTGTCTCTGGCCGGCCTCCCCGCTGGGCTCGTGGAGGTCCTCCTTCTTGGCCACGCCCCTTGGCATCCGGTCGGTTGGGGGTTACCCTAATAGTCCATGTACCTAAATATCGAATACTTGGGCCATAAAGTACTTCCTAGAAAGGGAGTTTTGGGCTGAAGTATATATATATATATACTATGTATAATGATGAGGTAGGGTTGAAGGCTTGAGTCTTGGGGTCCATGTATGGTTTCGGGGTTTTTAGGGCTCCGGCAAATTGAGCCCTGACTTAGAGAATTGCTCACATGTCAGCCAGCATCCCCAGGAACTTATGAGAATAGGGGCGCCCCTTTTCGTGGTCGTGTCCGACATGGATGGGCCGCGGTAAGCCCTCTGCACAGAAAGGAGGAGTGCCTAAGAGACATATAGAGGCAGTATAGACCCAAGAGACCATTTTTGGGCTAAAGGGGCGTAATAAGAGAACCTGAACCCGAAAACACGGGGAATAAGGGCCTACTCTGAGCTGGGTCCTCGGGTACAGCCCTGAACCATCGACTGCCCCCGCCGCCAAAACCACCAACAACTTGTCACACGCAGGACGGGCAACGCCCCAAGACGGCGCGAGTTCTCAGTCTCGTGAATTACCTCCGAAAACAGGCGTCGGGTTGAGGGGTTGTTGCTGGCTGGGGCTTCGATAGAAGAAGACGGCTAAACTCCGAGCTTTGAAAGCACCCATGCCAAGAAGGTCTGACTTTGAGATTCAGGGGGATGGCTACCTCTACCCTGACTTGAAATCCCCTATTCCCCCACATATACGGCAGTTTGCTCTAAACGTCCTTGCAAGGGATAGAATCGGACAAAAGGTCCATCTCAACATGGAGAATCCTTGCCAAAAGGGAGCCTTCTGGTTCCTTTGGGGACCTGGTGTTTTGAACAGCTACCATATGGGCAATTCCCAAGATAGGGTTTGGGGTTTAGGGTTTAGGGTTTAGGGAGGCAAGGTAAAGCAAGGCAAGGGGATTGCGGCGAGCATCTGCAATGGACTGGGGGCCATTGACCCACAGCAAGGCTGCCACTGAGTTACGCCACTGCTCAACCTCCAGAGGAGGATTGCCTGTATAGATCACAGCATTCTTTCGAGCCCATGCCACCACTGAGTTTTTGAAAGCCCGCCTGGCTCCAGACCGTTTCGAAAGGTCAGAGTCAGATTGACCAGACTCACTCGGTGAATCAACACCGAGACCGTGTTGCTTCCAAAAGTACACGGCTCCCCTCAGTACCAGAAATGCCCAGAAGGGTATCCCGGTTCTGGGAGCACAGCTGACCGGCCCGGACTCCACAAGGCCGCGACGCCTGTTAAGCTAGAGAAACTTGAGGAGTACTTAAATCCCAAAAAAGCCCTAAACCCTAAACCTCAAACCCGAAACCCTAAACCCTAAACCCTAGACCCTAGACCCTAGACCCTAAACCCTTGAGGGCAAGTAAGTACTGAATCCCAAATCCTGAACCCTAAACCCTAAACCCTGATGGGTCGAATTCGGAAATCGCCCCTATGCTCAGCAACCCTTTCGAGGAATTATACGTGGCAGCTAGTTCCCAACTCCCCATTCACAAATATAACAAACCTCCAACACCTTAACTCCCTAAAACTCCAAGACTCTAACGCCCTAGAACAATACCCAAAACCCAAAACCCTAAACGGCCCTAAACCCTAAACCCTAAACCCTAAACCGAAAACCCTAAAGTCCTAAACCTGAAAGGTTGGCCTCTCCCCGCCTCGTTGCCGGCGCTGATTCGCAGCCGTTGCTCCCCGTCCCGGAGCCGGTACCTTGCTGAAGGGGGGTTTGGGGTTCAGGGTTTAGGGTTTAGGGTTTAGGGTTTAGGGTTTAGGGTTTAGGGTTTAGGGTTTAGGGTTCAGGGTTTGGAGATTAGGGTTTGGGGTTTAGGGTTTAGCGTTTAGGTTTAGGGTTTGGGGCTTATGGGGTTTATAGGGAATGTAGGGTTTACAGGGTTTACAGGGTTTGTAGGGATTACAGGGTTGATATGGGTTATAGGGTTTACAGGGTTTGTAGGGTTTATAGGGTTTATAGGGTTTGAAGGGTTTGTAGGGTTTAGGGCGTGTCGGGGCTAGGGGGTGTAGGGTCTTCGCTTTGCGCCAAAAAAACTTATGTATTCTGGACGAGCGATGCAATTCAACGCATCAAAAACCTTTAAGCGGGGTTGCAGTTGCCTCCATTGGAACACTAGCCCTAAACCCGATAAACCCTGGTTTAGGGTTTGGGGTTTTAGGGTGAGAGGTTAATTAGGCCCCACAGTGCTGTCTGAGGCGCAGTATATGGGCCTCATCGGAGAACAGGTCCAAAGTCACGCTGTACACCCGCATCTGCCACGGCTGAGCGAGCAAAAATAAAAGACAACTCCTCGGGTTTAGGGTTTAGGGTTTAGGTTTTAGGGTTTAGGGTTGGTGTATAGGGCTTGCAGGGATTGCAGGGGTTACAGGGCTGAGGGTTTAGGGTACACTGGTGGGTTTTGAGAGGTTCGGCATCAGCTCCCCTGCCTTGCAAGGCTGCACTTGAGCATCCCTGGCCCTACACCCTAAACCCTAAATTTTAAACCCTAAGCGCTAAACCCAAAACCCGAAACCCAAAACCCTAAACAAAAAAACCCTAAACCCTAAACCCTAAACCCTACACTCCAAAACCCTGTAAGCCCTAAACCCTGAGCCCTTCTAAGGAACCCTCGGAGTGCTTCCTGTGCCGCTTGAGGCTTTGGGGTTGGGGTTGTGTTGTCTTAGGGTTTAGGGTTTAGGGTTTAGGGTTTAGGGTTTAGGGTTTAGGGTTTAGGGTTTAGGGTTTAGGGTTTAGGGTTTAGGGTTTGGGCTCCCTTGCCCTAAACCCTGAACCCTTCACTTTAGCGACTCTGTGACTATCGTGGAGGGCGGAGTAGAGATGGGCAGAAACGGCCCAAGAGCCCAAAGCACCCCCAATTCTACTTCATTTTTTGGAGTGGCTTGTTTTCCTTGCGGGAGGGGGGGGGGGGGGGGGGTTCTTAACTTCAATTTTGATAACCTCACCGAATATGAGCCAGAGACCCCTAATTAGACTCCTACACCCGAAACCCATGCACACAAACTGCGCTGACAGGGGGGGCGGTTGCGGTTTATGGTTTATGGCTTATGGTTTAGGGTTAAGGGATCAGGGTTTAGGGTGTAGGGTGTAGGGTTTAGTGTTTAGGGTTTAGGGTTGGAGGTTCAGGGTTTAGGGTTTAGGGGGGTCGAAGACCCCAGTCGAGACGAATCCGAGCCTGCGGTTGGAACGGGAAGGGGCTCAGCTTGCCGTTCTCCACCTGAAGCTCACTGGGGGGGAGGGGATGAGTTAGGGTTTAGGGTTTAGGGTTTAGGGTTTAGGGTTTAGGGTTTAGGGTTTAGGGTTTAGGGTTTAGGGTTTAGGGTTTAGGGTTTAGGGCTTAGGGTTTAGGGTTTAGGGTTTGAGGGTTTGGGAGGGGTCGTAAGGAGTTTTGAGGGGTTCAAGGGGTTTAAGGGGGCTGAGAATTAAGGGAAGCAAGGGTTGAAGGAGTTCAAGAGTTTGAGAGCTTAAACCCTAAACCCTAAACCCTAAACCCTAAACCCTAAACCCTAAACCCTAAACCCTAAACCCTAAACCCTTACCCTCAGGATAGCCGTGCAAATGTCCGCCCGCGTTCCCTATACTTTTGTGGGTGCTGTAGGCCAAACCCCAAAACCTTAAACCCAAAGCCTTAAGCCCTGAACCAAAACCCCATTGTAAACTCTAATTCAGCAAGTTACTTCGTCCAAGGCAAGCTTAAGCCCAATGCTTAAACCCTGACCCTAACATAAAAGCCTTAGGCCCTAAACATGGAAATGTCCAAACCGCAGATACCCTAAACCCTGAAAGCTGCAAACCGTGGATACCCAAAACCCTATAAGCCCTGAACGCAAAACCGTCAAAACCCGATCAACCCGAAAACCTCAACCCACAACCCTCTAAACCCTAAAACCCTAAAAGCCTAGAACCCCACAACCCTAAAACCCTAAGACCCTAAAAACCCTAAAACCCTAAAACCCTAAACCCTAAAACCCTAAACCCTAAAACCCTAAAACCCTAAACCCTAAACCCTAAACCCTAAACCCTAAACCCCAACTCTTTAGAACTTCGGCGACCAGCCTCCAGCTTCTGGAGGTCCGTCTCGGAGCCCAGGAGACGCTTGACGGTGACGCTGTAGGCCTTTCAGGGGGTGTAGGGTTTAGGGTTTAGGGTTTAGGGTTTAGGGTTTAGGGTTTCGGGCTTAGGTTGTTTGTGAGGTCTTAAGGGGTTCATAGAGTTATAGCCTATAGGGCTTTACATATAGGGATTACTATTTGTAAGGCTTATATAGGGCGCTTTCGAAAAAACAAATGGGGTTTATGGGGCCAAAGCCTATGGGTTGTTATTTTCAGGGTTATGTTAGGGTTACCCTAAACCCTAAACCCTGAACCCCAAACCCTAAACCCTAAACTACATGGACCCTTAGGGAGGGTTATGAGAAGCAAGCCAACGCTTCATCCCAAGGGCCTGGCACCTAAACCCTAAACCCTAAACCCTAAACCCTAAACCCCAAACCCTAAACCCTAAACCCTAAACCCCAAACCCTAAACCCCAAACCCTCAACCCTAAAAACCCTGAACCCTAAACCCTAGACCCTGAACCACACTTGGACCGCAGCTCCCAAATCGGTCATCCCCTTGCACACCTGCGCCTCCAAAACCTCCAGGGGTGCTACCTCGGACCCTTAAGGTTGTACCCTTGGGTTTTGGGGCCCCTTTTTGAGGATCCTTAAGGGAATATGAGGGCCATATTAGGAGTATATCAGGGGGAACCTTTAGGGGTACAACCTTAAGGGTACGAGTCTGAATCCCTTGATGTCCAAAACCCAAAAGCCCCAAAAACCCTAACCCTCTACACGTTTGGGATGTTCACCCTTATACTATCAGTCCTTAATAGGGATTACAGTACCCATGTTCAGGACTGCTAGTAGAAGGGGGAACATCCCTAACCCTAAACCCTAAACCCCAAACCCCAAACCCTAAACCCCTAAACCCTAAACCCCAAACCCCTAAACCCCTAAACCCTAACCCCCAAACCCCCCGCACCCTACCGGGCCGAGCCCACCTGCTTCGACTGGCTGTCCGGGTGCGCCGCGTAGAACTTGACGGTCGCGCTGCCGCCGATCTCCACGGCCTCAGAACACAGGATCCCCAAAGGGGCAGTCTAGGGTTGGGGTTTAGGGTTTGGGGTTTAGGGTTTAGGGTTTAGGGTTTGGGGTTTGGGGTTTGGGGTTTGGGGTTTGGGGTTTGGGGTTTAGGGTTTATAAGGGATGTTCCCCCTTATACTAACAGTCCTTGATAGGGATTATCATAGGGGTACTACAATCCCTATTAAGGACTGTTAGTATAAGGGGGGGACATCCCAATGTTAGGGGTTTAGCTAGTCCAACAAGAGTGGCGGGCGGTGACGCAGAGGGTTGAGTGTGACCGCCCATGTCAGCATCGCACATGCCTGTTAAGCAATTGCAGCAATGCACTTCTAGCAAATGTGGTTTTGACTCTCGGCCTCTGAAGCAGCCGCCACCTCCCTCTAAGTCCTCCCTAGCCACGCTGCCTCGAAATGCATGAATAATTCCGTGCTGCCTCACGCGCCGCACCTCAGACTCGGGCGTGTAGGAGGCGGATGCGCGCAATTGAGACAGCATGCAAAAGTTCAGGCAGCACCCACCCCCAGACAGCATGCAGAGTGCACTCACGTTTTGGCGTTCCAGATTCACCGTGAAGGTATTTTGAACTTCAAGCAGAAACTCAGTTGCTGCTACTGCATGCTGCCTCGAGTTGCGTGCTGCATGACTAAATTGCGTGCTGCCTCACGGGGTGCACTTCACACTCGTGCGTGTAGGAGGCGGACACGCGCAACTGAGACGGCATGCAAAAATTCAGGCAGCACCCTCCCTGAGGCGGCATGGCTTTGGAGGCTCTTGACTCCCAACCCGAATCCCCAAACCCGAAGCCCTAAACCCACTGGTTGGTAAGAACCTATTTGAGACAGGGTTTAGGGTTTAGGGTTTAGGGTTTAGGGTTTAGGGTTTAGGGTTTAGGGTTTAGGGTTTAGGGTTTAGGGTTTAGGGTTTAGGGTCCCAGTTCTTGCTCTTCTTGGCTTTATGCCGGCCAGCCGTGCAAGGCCACCCGTGTCCCCCCAAGTACCCTTCAAGCCACCCTGAATACCCTAAGCAAGAAACCCTAAACCCTAAACCCTAAACCCTAAACCCGAAACCCTAAACCCTAAACCCTAAACCCTAAACCCTGTACCCTTGAGGGAACTTGGGGCTTCGGGCCCCCACACCCTAAACCCCAAACCCGAAGTCTTGGAGCGTAGAGCCCCCCCCAAGTACCCCTCAAGATACCCTAAATGCCCTGACTAAGGGGTACTTGGCGTCCAGGTAGGGTTGAGGCTATGGAGAGATTCTGAAAAATTGATTTTACTAGGCCCATGTTTGGGGGGGCCGAGGGTTTGGAGTGTAGGGTTTGTGGGATCTGTGGGGTTTGTAGAGTGTGTGTGTGTGAGAGAGTGAGTGAGTGAGGGAGGGAGTGAGGGAGGGAGGGAGTGAGGGAGAGAGTGTGTGTGTGTGTGTTTAGGCCTAGGTAGGCCCATGGTGAGATGATGTGTTTTCTACTTGCCTTAATCTCCTTTTACCCGCAGTTTTATGGGCTATTATACCGATTCTAAGCTGTAAACAGAGGAGGCCTAAGCCCTGGACCCCAGAAAGTCTTCCCATACACCACCGAAACCCTAAACCCTAAACCCTAAACCCTGAACCCTAAACCCTGAACCCTAAACCCTAAACCCTACCGAGCTTGCCGGGTGCGTGGCGATGGCCTCTTTTGGGACGCCCTCGTCCTTTCGCAGAGTGCGGGCTCGCGTTGGGCTGCATTGAGGTGTACAGGTAAGGGGTCCCCTTACTATACTAACTTTAGGGTTTAGGGTTTGGGGTTTAGGGTTTAGGGTTTAGTAGTAGAGGCCCTTACTATCCTAAATGCTAACCTCAGTTAAGGGAGCTCTACTGTGAGGAATAGGACTTCTGACAAAATTCTGGGCCCCTTAGAACCCTCTTTCTAACGAGGGGTCCCCTATATGTAGGAAAGAGACTTCCAGGCTTAGAGGGTTTCGGTTGCAGAGTTGAGGGACTTAGAGTTGCAGGGCTAAGGTTAGGGTGTAGGGTTTAGGGTTTAGGGTTTAGGGTTTAGGGTTTAGGGTTTAGGGTTTAGGGTTTAGGGTTTAGGGTTTAGGGGCTTAGGGCTTAGGGCTGAGGGCTTAGGGCTTAGAGTTGAACAAGGCTTGGGGTTTGTAGGGTTTCGGATAGGCTTCAGGAGGTGACGGCGGCCCTCAACCTTACACTTCGTAAGCCTAAACCCTGCCGACCCAGAAGCTTAGGGTGCATTTGGCATGTAGTACACAACCCTAAGGGTCCATGTACCTCATTGCTATATACTTGGGCCCCAAAGTCCCTATCTAGGAAGTACTTTCAAGGCCCAAGTCTTCAATACTTAGGTACCCCGAACCCTAAACCCTAAACCCTAAACCCTAAGCCCTAATCCCTAAACCCTAAACTACATGGACCCTTAGGGCAACAAGGTTTTGGGGTCTGTTTCTAGGGGGTTTCACAGCCGCCTCATCAAACTCCCAAGGCTTCAGCAAGTGCTAGGGTTTAGGGTTCTTGTTAGGGTTTAGGGGTTTTGGGGTTTAGGGTTTAGGGTTTAGGGTTTGGGCTTTTAGGGTTTTTAGGATTTAGGGCTGAGGGTCATTAGGGTTTCTGGTTTAGGGTTTTTAGGGTTTAGGGCTGAGGGATTTTAGGGTTTGGGGTTTAGGGAACCCATTGCAAGCGCTGAACCATTGTCGCTGGCTGTCAGTCCTGGCAGCCCGTGTCTGGTCGAACGTTAACCTTGAATAAGGTGGGGGGGGGGGGGGGGGGGGGGGCTCGTTTAGGTTTAGGGTTTAGGGTTTAGGGTTTAGGGTTAAGGGTTAAGGGTTAAGGGTTAAGGGTTTAGGGTTTGGGGTTTAGGGTTTAGGGTTTAGGGTTTAGGTACCGGCTGAAGAAGGTCAACCGTTCAGGCTTAACGGGGTTTTCCTAGACCCTAAAACCCAAAACCTTAGAACCCCCCTTCTAGGATACCCCACATGCCTCCACTAACCTACACTTACGCCCGTACTCACAAGTACTCAAGCTCCAAGATACAATGGGATGCCAAGTAGGGAGGGCAGGGAGCCCTGAGATCTTCGCAAAAGGGGGGTAGGGGGGGTCGTTGGCCGTGTTTGCAGGTCATCCGCGTTGCCTGCGGCAAGACGCGTGGTCTGAGCAATTCAGGGTTTCTCTATGGCTTGCAGAGAGTGATTTTTTCGGGCTTAGGGCTCTTCAGCGCGCGTGTATCGCAGGCTGTACCATCCGAAGTACAGGCCAGGGCCTTTCCCCCCCCCCCCCCCCCAAAACCCAAAACCGTAAACCCTAAAGCCCAAAACTTACAAACCCTCAATCCGAAGCCCCAACCCTAAACCTAAACCCCCCTAAACTTTCAAACCCTAAACCCCACACCCGAAACCCTAAACCCTAAACCCCAAACCAGGCCCAAACCCTAAACCCTAAACCCTAAACCCTAAACCCTAAACCCTAAACCCTAAACCCTAAACCCTAAACCCTAAACCCTAAACCCTAAACCCTAAACCCTAAACCCTAAACCCGAACCCTCCTAAACTCCCCCCACCCCACCCCCACCCATTCAAGCTGTGAGGCGGCAAAGGATGGCATGGAGAAGTCGAGAGTCGCGTCATAGGAGTGGGTCTGGCCAGCATCCCTAAACCCTAAACCCTAAACCCTAAACCCTAAACCCTAAACCCTAAACCCTAAACCCTAAACCGGGAGAGCCCTGTGGGGAAGAGCTTCTTCCGGGTTCACGAGGTGGAAGGGCCGGTCGATGGCCGTGGAGCGTGCGAGGGAGCCTTTTTGCATCCAGCTGTTCTTTGACTCATTGAAGGATGCCTCAGCGTCTTCCGGCGCAGCGTGCACTGACTCGATACCTTCTGCTTTAACGCTCTGCAACGTTCTTGCCGACCCAGAAACCAACAAGAAATGCTATGTCGAACTATAGAGCACTGCGAAACACACAGCAAGCTTGACGTCTTGGCATGCAGCACTTGAATCCGTTGTATGCGTAGCCACGCAAGCATATGTATGTATGCAGGTCAGCATGTACGTGTAGGAAGTCTATGGGTATACAAGAAACACATACTAACAATGGACATGTGTATATAACATATATACATATATCTCTACCTCACAAAGGTCTGCCTTTAAACGGTAGGAAGGCCGGTAGGTAGGCCCACCCATACTGACTGAGATAAGGGACATATATCCTAAGCTACAGCGTGCGGAACCCAGATGAATTCCCTCATGTCCTAGTACATAGGTTTGTGTACATGTACCTTACCCTAAACCCTAAACCCTAAACCCGAAACCCTAAACCTAAGCACCTTGCAAGCGCCTTGAATGCGCAGGTTAGCGCAGTGATTTAGCGCCACATTCGCCCCATTTAGATTTGCACACGACATGTTTTGCACACAGAGTTCGTCCCACGATGTGTCACCTACAAAACTACTCTTATATATATATATATATATATATGTGCTATTCCCCCTGGATCCATGGTTTCGCGTGTGGTTCGAGGGAGAAACAGCAGAGGCGAAGTGTCTGATGAGCATTTATGAAAGCAGTTACGACTGGAGTGTAGCAGTGTGACAAGGTCTTGACGGGCGCGTGACGCAGCAGCCGTCAGGCCTGACATGCGTGACGGGAGCGAGAGTTCATATTGCCAAGAAGGCTTGCGCCATATTGAGGTGCACCGGGCAGCGTGCGAAGAGTACATTCAGGACTCTGGCTCCCTCACAAATCCCTGCATGTACTCCTCTATCAGCTGACCTGTGTAAATCCACAGATCCCCATTGCGGCGCAAGTACTCATACTGGGCACTCCGGATCTGGGGCGCTAGCTGGCTAGAGGACACCTTTGCATTTTGGTTGCGACGCAGGTGCTCCTTGATAAACCGCCATGCCCCGTCGATCATCTGGGTCCCGCCTTTGGTCTTCAGCACACGGTCATCCGGCAACTTGCGCTTACTCAACTTCTCGTAAACGGGCTTGACCCGTACGTACTTGTTCCCTTTCTTGACGCGGCGCTTCTTGCGCACGACCGAGTCATGGAGCATCCCCCCGACTTTCATGCGACACGAGCGCACCGAGTCGGAGTGGATCCATCGAAGATGACACGACGGTTGTTGAGATATTTGAGTGCCACAGGTTTCCAGTCCACCTTGCGCATGGCTCCTGGTCCCGGAGCTCGCGCCGCAGGATTAAGCTTGAAGAGCATGAAAGTCTTGGAGTTTCCCCGCTCCAGCAAGCCACCCCATTGCGCCCACACGGTGTTTTTGGAAGCCTTGGCATCCTCTGGTGACAGCTGCCACGGTTGGAGGGTTCGCTTGTCGAAGCAAGCTTCGTCCACTTCAACATCTTCCTAGGCCCTCGGAGCAACGCCGAACTTGACGTTGTTCTGGACCTTCGCAACTTGACTTGCTCGCACTTGACTGAGGCTGCGGTTCATTCTCTCGATTGCCTTGCGGTTGATGCTTGTAAGCAAGTGGATTGTGCTCAGGGGAACGCCTGTGAGACGAAGAAGCAAAGATGCCGCTTGAACTTGTAGGCTATGACCTTCGGGGCCGCGAACCTCCGTGAAGACGGCGTTGAGATGGCACCTTTGTCCGGGAAGACGATTTCGTGTAAGCGGGCTTCTTCAAGGTCATCCGCGCCTTGCCTTTCTTTGGGTTCGGAAACGGGTTGAATTTTCTTCACCAAGGCGGTTACAGGAGAACAAAACAGCTTTTGTGTGTCCCCAACTCTACGCTTGAGCTAGCGCAGACGTTCGACTCGCAGAAGCACACATGCACAGACAAAACCAGACACTTTGGTTGCAAGTGATTCGCGCAAACTATTTTCTGGCACCACGCCCGCAAGCTCAAAATGCCAGCATCTGCTCTGTGTGAGGCTATAGCGATGGAGCATGACATCAAAATTCTCCATACGGCGCTACTCAGCACGCGCGTGTCGCTCAGTAATGTAGGTCACGGGCGGCTTCCTCGTCACCGCTGCAATCGCCCACATCTATGGCTCGCCAGGAGAGTCTGGAAGATCGATGGGGCCGTTCTGTTCCTGGGGGATAGCAGCAGTCGCTTCTGTGTCATCGTTTCGAGTAGGAGAGGGCGCAGACATGGATTTCTTGTGACGAAGACGTCTGCCAGGAGGGCCATCAGGGTAGACGAATACCGATGAGTTCAACAATCTCCTTCGGGGCTGACATGGCCCAGCCAGACGAACCGAGAAGGGAAATGTGGGGGGTGCTTCGGCCGAAGATTCCTTGAGGACTAAATGTCCTCTATTTCTGTCTTTGGTTACGTTTCGAAATGACCCCTAATATAAGCGACGTTTCGAAATGACCCTTAAAATCCTGCGGTTTTGTGGCATCTGTGCCTGAGCGAGTGCATTGTGTATGAAATACACCTGCTATGTGATGAAAAGCCGTATATATGGGATTGATTATGCCTCCATGGCCTGACTGATGCACGCTATAGGGACAACCAGAGCCGAGAGAAAAAGCCCAAACCCTGTAAAATGAATACAGGACAAAATTAAGCCACTCAAAAACCACAAGCCTTTAGAGCCGAGAGAAAAAAACCGAACCCTGTGTAATGAGTACAGGGAACAAAACTAAGCCACTCAAAAACTACAAGCCTTTAGACTGTTGCTTCAGAGCCTTCGAGGTTTGAATTGGTAGTCATATCGGCCACTCAAGGCCTTACCTTCAAAAATTCCAAATGTATCTTAAAATCACAAATCCCTTGTTTTAACGTCTTTTTGGAGGTTGAAGCCACTTTTAAAGGCCATTACGTCCACAAGGTAGGGACGACCAGAGCCGAGAGAAAAAACATAAACCCTGTATAATGAATACAGGAAAAAAACTAAGCCACTCAAAAACTACAAGCCTTTAGACTGTTGCTTCAGAGCCTTCGAGGTTTGAATTGGTAGTCGTATCGGCCACTCAAGGCCTTACCTTTAAAAAACCCCAAAAGTATCTTAAAATCACAAATCCCTTGTTGCAACATCCTTTTGGAGGTTGAAGACATTTTTGAAAGCCATTACGTCCACAAGGTTGGTACGCACACAACCATCATGTGCCAGGCCCAAAAACTCAGGCCTTTCACGCGGGTTACCCATGCGAGCTGGGAGCGTCGAAAACGTTCGAGCGCTAGTTAAAATCCCCCAAAATGCTAGTTAAAAAACGTCGAAAACGTAGAAATGCACGTACTCTATTTGCCTAAACGTGCCCCGGTGCCGCTCGCCCTGTCCCAAGCCCGACTGTGTGTTTGAAGACAAAAAACACTGCGCCCGAACCCAAGCCCAAAACCCAAATTTGACACAGACCCTAAACCCACTATAAGCCTTCAACCCACAATATAAGGGAAACAAGAAGGGAGTTTTGGCTCGAAGATGCTCAAAGCATCATAGCTCAAGACTCCTGTTATCGGTGGCGGTTAACACAACATTTGGTAACATACAGTGTTGAATGTGGAAGCAAACGCCGTGTCTGCGACACATAATGCCCAAAATGCCACCACTGTCGTGTTGCCAAACATTCGGGCGCAAATTCTGTGCTTCGTACAGTGAGTTCTCTCTACATTGTTAGCTGGAGCACTATTCCCATTTTTTCTAGTATACCCCAAGAAATCATGCGAAATCGGCCACTCAAGGCCTTACCTTTAAGAATCCCAAATGTATCTTAAAATCACAAATCCCTTGTTTTAACGTCCTTCTGGAGGTTGAAGCCACATTTGAAGGCCATTACGTCCACAAGGTAGGGACAACCAGAGCCTAGAGAAAAAAACAAACCCTGTATAATGAATACAGGAAAAAATTAAGCCACTCAAAAACTACAAACAAGCCTTTAGACTGTTGCTTCAGAGCCTTCGAGGTTTGAATTGGTAATCGTATCGGCCACTCAAAGCCTTACCTTTAAAAAATCCCGAATGTATCTTAAAAGCACAAATCCCTTGTTTTAACGTCCTTTTGGAGGTTGAAGCCACTTTTAAAGGCCATTACGTCCACAAGGTTGAGAGAGGAACCTCGTCGGTATGAGCGACTCCTGAATCTCCGTGTTTGCGCATTGGATGCATTCGTCCTGTTTCTGAAACCCAGCCAACTTCTCGGCTGCCTCATCGATCTAAACCTGTTCGGGGAATGAAGAAGGAAGGAGAGTCATGCCCTTTGTATAGTGGCCGTAGAAGGGCTTGTCGTCCTCGGCTAGCAAGTCCTGGTGAAGATCATCAACACATACGCGGTGAATGACAGCGTCGTAAGTTTCACTCGGCAGCCTCAGGCACACGGCTCTCTCAGTGAAGACGAACATTGTAGTTCGCTTAAGTACTGCCAGAATGTCCTGCGTGAGATCACGGGGGAAGAAGGGCTCAATCAGTTTGCGGATCCAGAGTAGTGTTGGTGTACTTCTTGCCACTCGCCACTCCAGCTACTGTAGTCCTGCAGTGAGGGGGCACGAGAGGTATGCGAGCTGCTTGACTTTGCTCCTTTGGACTCACTGTCAGAGGAACTGTCGCTGGATGCCTTGCTTTGCTTGCTCTCCTCGGCCTTGTCCGTCTCGTCCATTAGGGCATCCTGACGTTGCGAACAATTGCGGCCAGTTCCTGGAGGAAATGAATCGGTGCCGGACACAGTTCGAGACAAAGAGGATGCCGCGCCAAAGAGAGCTCTGCAATTCATTCAGGCCTCCTCCGGTGCACGACGGTGCCCAGGTACATAGGTACCGTCGGCAATGGCATCGAGGCTGTAGTCCCACTGCCACATCTTCAACTTCAAAAGGAAGGAGCTTGAGCCAATATCTGACAAACAGCATAAGCTTCCCAGTCTGACAGCTGCTTGCAGAGCTTTCGGCATTTTGCACGTGGACACGTCGCACTGGTTAGCACTTTGCACTTTCACTATAACGTGCCCGTGAAGGCTCTGGCGTCCGGGATCTATGCTGGTGATCTACCCTGATGATCTCAAGGGCCATGTCCCGTGCTCAACATGCTTGAGCAAAAATCTGAGAACACCCTTGCATGGCCTCTGACGTCCATCACAACCCTAAACCCTGGACCGGAGTAAAGTCACCAGGCATCTGACGCAAGCGCAGCAATGTTTTCGTCACACAACAAAGCTGCTCTACATTGCCATTTTCTTGCCCATGTTGCAGGCGCTTGCCATCGTCCACGATTCACCCTGGCAAAAAGATCTTAGTCTTGCCCTGGGGCTGAAGGAGCTGCTGCCACGCAGGCAGGCTCAAGAAGTTCATGCCGCAACAGATGATCGAGATTCTCTGCTTGCAGCCTCCCGCGCATGGTAGCGCGGGCCGTCGGCGGCATCGTCCTCCATGGTGCCTCTGCCCAAGCGGACGCTGAACAGGTGGGTGGCTACTTGCGAGACTTGGCGCGCGCAAGTCCAGGTCCATCGCGGAGGTGGCGCGGGAACCTGGGGAGGGCGCAGCATGGAGCGGAGCCCCCGAGGGTCGTCTGCGTTCTGGCGGTAGCGCAGGGCCATCCTTCTCCACCGCGCTGATGCCCATGAGGTGACAGCGGCCGGCACGTCACCAGTGCAGCCAAGATCCTCCCAGCCTGAGTCACTCTGCCCGTGGTCCGACTGAAAGAACCAGAAACTAAACTAAACTCTTGATCTCTTCGCTGTTCCGAGCTGAAGGTCTCTTGGGCTGGCGAAAAGATGTAATCTCCGCTGTTTCGAACGCACGTTCGGGGCTTTAGGGTTTGGGGCTCAGGCCCGCCTGAGGCTGGACACCGATGTCGGGGGGATGCTGTAGTCAGGATTCTCCACCTCCATCTCAGCATGTGGCTCCATGTGTTTGTCCTCTATGGCTTGCATGTGCGGGCTCTGGTCATCGATGTCCTCCAGGGCAGGGGTGGCTTTACCGGCATGGGATGCCATGTTGTTGTTCTTCTTCTCAGTCATGAGCCTCTTGAGTAACTCCAATTGCGCAGCCGCACTCCATTCACCATCAGTGGTGAGCGTCCAGTTGTGCAAGCGCGAGAGGGATGAACCGGGATCTTGATGGACTCCATGACCTTCTTGGCATTCGGGCGCAAGCTTGATATCGGGCGCAGTCTCATGAGAAGATGCGCTGGTAGACCTTGTAGGAGTGAAATGCAAGTTGCTTCGCCGGAGTCTGACAAATGACACATGCCGACAATGGGAATGGCTGCCAGCATGACGGGGGCAGCTACTATTGGCGATCTTGAAAAGCTGATGCCGAGCCGTAATGCTTCGAAATGCATATACTGCATTGGCAACTATGCTGCGTCGCCCACCGCAGCAGCGACCAGGGCTTCATCCTGCGCGTGCCCCATGAAGCTGTCCAAATGTCAGCATCTAGGTCACGTGAGAGCTGGCTGCTTGTCTTCTCCTGGCGCGCCATCTGGACAGCCTCCCATCCCTGCCAGAGTACATCTGGCGGAGCTTGTTTGGAGCGACGGCGGATGGCAGCAGGCCCCACTGGTCCCGGGCGTGGGTGGCCAGCGGCTGGGCGCTCAGGCAGCTCTTCAGGCTCCCCTTGCGATGATTCGCGAGCGGACGATCTACGCGCGATCGTATAACAAGCTGGTGTTGTCCAACTTGATATCACAAAACCAAGTACCTCAGAAGCATATCATTTACGATATAAGATTTGATGATAAAACTCAACACCAGAAAACCTTACAAACGGAAAAAAAAAACTCAAAACGTCAAAAACATGTCAAATTTGATTTTTTTGAGGCCCATACCGAAGCCGAACAAAATCAAAATTGAATTCGTTTTTGAGATTTTTGAGATTTTTTGGGTCCCCAAAGCGAAGATCCTGGGAAAACCTTTCCCAGGGATCTTCAATTCTTCAATCTTCGGTTTTGGGACCCCAAAAATTCATTTTTGATTTTTTTTAGAAATTTTGAAAATTTTTTTTGGGTCCCAAACCGAAGATCCTGGGAAAACTTTTCCCAGGGATCGTCAATTCTTCAGTCTTCGGTTTCGGGGCCAAAGAAGTTCAATTTTGATTATTTTTGAAGCTTTGAAGCTTTTGCGCCCCAAACCCTGCGGCCCTAGACCATCTGCTGCAGAATTGTCTTGCAAAGGAAAGAAGAAAAAGTATGGATCCATGGGGGGGGGGGGGTACCATATATATATATATATGTACATATTATATATACACACATTCATACTTGTTTTTTGTCACGTGTTTATTTGCATAAAGTATAGCCGTATAGCAAACCATGTATACATACAGACGTGTGTATATAAAATGTATATATATATATGTATATATAAATGTATATATATATATATGTATATATATATGTATATATATGTGTGTGTGTGGGTGTGTGCTGATGCATATGCTGTTTTTGCTTTCCTGTACTGTTCAGGCCTTGAACCCTGCCTTCGATACCCAAGTGCTTTCCGGAAGGCGGCATTTCTCAAGCAGCACGGCTGGGTGGCTCCCCTAAGCTGAGGAATGGCTTTAACAACTTTGGGTGCAAAAGGGTGCTTCGGGCTTTAGGGCTTACTTTGGAGTCCTTATAAGTCATAACAGCTGGCAGATCAACCCACCCTAAGCCCTAAACCCTAAACCCTACCCTAAACCCTAAACCCTAAACCCTAAACCCTAAACCCTAAACCCTAAACCCTAAACCCTAAACCCTAAACCCTAAGCCGGCAAACCCTAAAGTCTCTAGAAGGCAACTCGAGTGTCAAGGGCTTCTCATCTGCGGATTGGCCAGGTGAGAGCCACCTCAAGGGTCAACGGGGTTTAGGGTTCAAACCCTAAACCCCAAACCCTAAGCCCTAAACTAAACTCTAAACCCTAAACCCTGAACCCTAAACCCTTTACTACACCACATCGCCGCACCTTAAGGCTTGGCAGCCAGTTCAGGGTTTCGGGTTTAGGGTTTAGGGTTTGGGGTTTGGGGTTTAGGGTTTAGGGTTAAGGGTTTGGGGATTCAGGTTCAGGGTTCAGGGTGCTTCTAAGCCCTAACTACCCATACCTGGATCCATTGGGTTTCCCCCCTTCAACACGAACATGATAACTTTGTCAGGACTACACGGGAAATACGAGAAACCCTCAGCAGCTCTTGCTTTCAGGGGTCTTTCGATGATTCCTAAACCCTAAACCCTAAACCCTAAACCCCAAAGGCTTAGGCGCTAAACCTTAGACCCTGAACGCCTCTCGAGAGCCACTCAGCGCATGCACAAACTTCGGTGAGACCAGGCCTCTGAACCTAATCCTAGCTGAGGGTTTAGGTTTAGGGTTTAGGGTTTATAGGGTTTATAGGGTTTAGGGTTTAGGGTTTGGGGTTTAGGGTTTAGGGTTTAGGGTTTAGGGTTTAGGGTTTAGGGTATCTTGGAGGTTTGTTTCCGGGGTCGGGGGCGGAGGGGGGCAGGGGTTAGGTGTTAGACTGATTTGGGGCAAGTCTAGGGTGTGTGGATGGGTTTAACCATATCACCCCGGAAGAAAACTCCTCAAGGTCTGCTCTTGCTAGGGTGACACCGGAGTCACCGAGAAACCGCATTCAACGCTTGGCGCGCCTGGGCTGGCGGTCCCCCAGGGTTAGGATTGGTTTAGTGTGCTTGCTGTTGGGATGTTCCCCCTTATACTAACAGTCCTTAATAGGGAATATGATAGGGGGTACTATGCTATACTACGACCCCCATTAAGGACTGTTAGTCTAAGTTGAGGGTTTAGAAAGTTGGGCAGGTTTGGGGTCTGATATGATAGAGGCTAGTACTGACTTGAATGCCAGGCCTATCGAAGGCATATAGACATCCTGGTTCTGAGTAGGGAAAGAGGGAATGAGTACCCTATATAATCGCTTAAAGGGTACATATAGGGTCCTAGTTCCCTTATTCCCTACTAGTTCCCTTATTCCCTACTAAGAACCATTGGATAGAAGGAAATCAGGAGACCAAAAGGCAGATATCTGCACTGGACGACTGTTTACGAGTCTGTCCACCACACAAAGGGCAGACAACAAAAGAAGCAAAGGGACTGTACCACGAACTGCTGCATGGTTTTGTTCATATCTCGTGTCCTCCGGGGTTTAGGAGCTCAGGATTCTAGAAACCCTAAACCCTAAACCCTAAACAGGGCTCCCCTGGGCCCCTTGGGTCGAGAGTTCATGCAAGTAGGGGGCGCCCTTACTAGGCTGCCCTTAGTTAAGGGAAGAATAACCTACATAGTAAGACTTATAAGCCAATTTAGGGACCCTTATCACCCGACTTCTAACTCGGGGCCCCTACATGTAGGGCTCAGGATGCAACTGGTAGCGGTTCAATGATGTCTAGTGGCGGCTTGCCGCCAGGTCATCTGTCCTGTCATGTTACGAAGAAGTAGCCCTAAGGAGGCTGCACGGACCTTCGGCCCTACCTTAGACCCAATAGGAAGAATGGATGGAGCGCAGGGGTGTTTGGCTGAAGGCTACACAGCGCTGAACCCTAAACATTCGAAAGTTTTGAGCGGCCTAACCCTAAACCCTAAAGCTCTTTGGCTTAAGTGCATCAGCACGGCAAAACGGCCAACCTTATACCCTACAAACCCTAAACCCAGACATGGTCTAAATCTTAGGACTGCGGTTGAGGGTCTGGCATTTAGGGTTCAGGGTTTGGGGTTGAAGGTTCCCCTAAACCCTACACCCTAAACCCTGAACCCTAAACCCTAAACCCTAAAACCCTAAACCCTATGGTACTTCCGGAAGGCCTTCTCTGTCCACCGCGCAGCAGCGGCTTCGGAAAAAGAGATCTGTGAGGTGGCTCTCACCTGGCCAAGCAAATGATAGCCTTAAACCCTAAACCCTAAACACTAAACCCCAAACCCTAAACCCCGTTGACCCTTGAGGTGACTCTCACCTGGCCAATCCGCAGATGAGAAGCCCTTGACCCTCGAGTTGCCTTCTAGAGACTTTAGGGTTTACCGGTTAAGGGTTTAGGGTTTAGGGTTGAGGGTTGAGGGTTTAGGGTTTAGGGTTTAGGGCGCATGTACAAGAAGGGCCCCCCTTACTATACCAACTTTAGTTAAGCGAATTGAATTTTTTAAGCCTCAATAGTAAGACTTATAACCCAATTTAGGGCCCTTATATCCCGGTTTGTAACTAGTCGGCCCTACGTGTAGGGCTTATCGGGCAGGGTATAGGCGTGACCTGACCTTGCCTTTAGGATTCGGGGCATCGGGCCTAAACCCTAAACCCTAAACCCTGAACCCTAAACCCTAAACCCCAGTGTCAGAGGAGTGCTCTAGGCTTGAGAGTTCGGGTTGGCTCTGAACTTGGGCGTCGAGCTTCAATCAACTGCGGGGGCTTAACTAGTCAGGGGAAAGGGGGTTAGGGTTTAGGGTTTAGGGTGTAGGTCAACCTTGAGGTTTTTTGGGGAATACTCATAAGACCCCAAAAAAGTGAAACGTTACCTACGCAGGTGGATTTCGGGGTCTGCCCCACATCATGACATATTCAAGCAAGCTAGACCCGCTCTAAGCCCGAAGCCCTCCAAGGACCTGACTAGCATGTTCCGCCGGCGTTGTCTTTCGCATGGAAGTCCTGGACAAGAGGTGATCGTGTTGAGGAGTCATGCTCGGGGGCTACAGTAGGAATCCACAGCATCGCGCTTTACGGGGATTCTTGGGTAAAAGGGGTAAGAGCAGGGCTTAAAAGCTGGGGGTTCGGGGTTTAGGACTTAGGGCTTGAGCTGTAGGAATTAGGGTTTTTCGGGGGTAGGTGCATAGGCTTGAACAAGCTTACTCCGGACCGCAAAGATAGCTGTGTACTCCTCGCCTCTCCCTTGCGATTCCACATGGCAGAATACGCCGTGATTTTGGCGGCCGGAGTAAACAGTTATCCTGGGACGGATAGCTGTTTACTGGGGGCCGCAATGAACTCTTATTCTGGCCCGGATAACTGGTTAGTCGTTTAGTTTTACCCCCACAGCATCAGAAAGAACTGTTCGTCTCTCGCCAGATTACTTCTTTACCTCTCCCGAACTAGTTTGCCTTTTCCCAAAAAACTGTTTACCTCTTCTCAAAAAAGGGCTTATGATTGCTTATAGCTCCCCAAAGTACCTGTTTACTAGACCGGTTTATCCCTCCCATATTAACTGTCTACTAGGTTGGCTGAACCCCATGAGGAGTCGCTGTTACAGGAAGGCCCCAACTTACAGTTCATATGCAGTATTAGATCCGTGCACGTTGTTGGGCTATCAGCTTAGCAAGGGATTTCGAGCTTCGGGTTTCAAACTCCACGTGAGGCCGTGCCGGATCAGTGCGTGCTGCACGTTCTTACCTATCAGGCAGTCGAAGTTCCTGCGCAATAGCATGGAAGCTGTCCGTTGGGAAAGTTCCAAACCCGAAAGCCTGAACACGGACACTCACATGAAAGATTCCGAGTTTCCGAAACGTAAGGGTCGGGGTACCATTCTGCCGAGGGGCTAACCCCTCACCCCTAAACTACCCTAAACCCTGATCCCTAAATCCTTAACCCCTAAACCCCCCTAAGCTCTCCGCGGGCGTCTCCTTCATGACTTCGAGCCTTCGCCTCATGCTCTCGACAGTGTTCGTGACATCCTCCCGAAGGGACAAGTGCTTCTTAGGGTCTGAACTTCTGAACCTTCAGGGCTCATTTTGTTACTACTATTTGCTTAAGGAACCCCAAAACCAAAAGAAACTAATCCTTGTATTACCCTTATAAGGAAGAACAATTGTTTGTTGTTTGGGGGGTTCTTACGCAAATAGTAGTTTATGACTAAAATATGTATTGCTTGATCGAACCCGCGGTGGGGGGGGGGGTGGGGGGGGGGGGGGAAGGGGGGGGGGGGAACGGGGGGGAGGGGGGGGGGGGGAAGGGGGGGGGGGTAGGGGGTGAGGGGGGGGGGGGGGGTGGGGGGGGGGGGGGGGGGGGGGGGGGGGGGGGGTGGGGGGGTGGGGGGGGGGAGCGGGGGAGGGGGGGGGGGGAGGGGGGGTTGGGCACACATCGCGTGGGGAGGGGGGGGGGGGAGGGGGGGTTGGGCACACATCGCGTAGAACCATCAATGCTGCAAGACGAATCAGGACACCCTCAGACCCTAAGTCGTAAAAGCGGCAGCTTTTGGTGCCCCGTCTCTTGTTCTGAAAGCAATGTGTGCATGAGTCAGCTCACGACAACAAAGCGGTTATGCTAGTTCATGGTTGGGATAGTATCAAATCTAAATGTTTATTCCTTATTGAGTTTAAGTACCCTTGAGAAATGTGAAATGCAGCGCCACTATGACAAAAGGTTAAGGGTTCGGGCTGGACCTCGAGGCAAAAAGCCAAGAGAGTGAGCTTGTATCACTCTCTTCAGCGCCCCGCGAAACATACAAAGCTTTGCATGGTCTTGGGGAAGGTGCAGGGGACCCTGTTGCTCCATGGTAAGAGTTAGGGGACGTATAACATATGGGGGTCTACGAAAAAAAAGGACCAGGACCCCTAATACAGACCCACAAATAGTAGTTTCCCTTATAATAAGGACCCCAAGAAGGTACCCCCAGTTTCCTAAATATAGTCCCTATATGCCTACATGTAGGAGCCCCCTAGATATGAATCGGGATATCAGGGCCCCAAATTGGGTTGTACGTCTTGCTATGTAGGTTATACTTCCCTTAATTTTAGGGTTTAGGGTTTAGGGTTTCGGGTTTAGGAATTAGGGTTTAGGGTTTGGTAAGGGGGCCCCTTGGCCCCTTAGAAGGGTCCTTTCTCTAGTCCCTGGAGATTCGCACCCAGAGTAGCCCTGCAATGTAAAACAGGAGCCCGTTTTTCAATTCTTCAAGCCTGGACCACGGGATCCACGACTGGAAATTTCCTGGCTTTGCAGAACCTGGAGGACAGTGTTTAGGATTTGGGGGTTGGAGTTAGGGTTTAGGGTTTAGGGACGCTTGGACATGGGATTGGTGTTCAATAGGCAGTTATACTGCATAACACTCTTTCTTTTGTGGCAAGTATGATCAAAGCAGCTCTATACATCGAACCTCTCCGGATGCCTTCATGTTGTGCCATGCCCTAAGCTTCTCTATAGCAATCGTGTACCTGAAGCGTCAGCATGTGGGGTTTAGGGTTTAGGGTGTAGGGCTTAGGGTGTAGGGTTTAGGGCTGGTTTTTGGGGTTTAGGGTGTAGGGTTGAGGGTTTATGGCTTCGGATAACATGTGCCTATAGAACTGCGCATGACTTAAGAAGGGTATGAAGGCACGTCCAAAACCCCTAAACCCACAGTTCAGAGACGGCATGGCGACGTCGGCTGAGCTGCCGGCCAAACATAGTTGTTGGGCCCCTCTCCCGGGCCCTGCACGTGCCCCTTGGCCTCAGGATTTAGGGTTTATGGGGTTTAGGGTTAGGGTTTATAGGGTTAGGGTTTAGAGTTCAGGGTTTTTACGGGCTGGCGGAGGGGAGGGGGGCGGTTGGAGGCTTTTCGGCCTTGAGATTAGCCCTGAACCCTAAGACCTATCATTAAACCCGAAGCTCTACCTAAGCCCTGAACTTCCGCCCCCCCCCCCCCCCCCCCAAAGCGCTTTCATATTCCCGCTTGCAGTGCCCCCTCCGCCCCATGGGGTCTAGCGGCGAGTCTAGCATTTTGCGCTTTAGTTCAGGAAAACCCCAACCAGCACAATCTAAATAACCCTCTGCGCTAAACTCCGGAAGCTCCACATGACTTGCTGGCAAGCAGTTCCACTTGGGTCAATCATCAGCAATGCGTCCGCAATGAATTGTACATGCATGGCATTCCCCATTTGCGCAATGCGAGCAGTCCCTTTGCCGCTCACAAGGTCAAAGCCACCTAAACCCTAAACCCTAAACCCTAAACCCTAAACCCTAAACCCTAAACCCTAAACCCTAAACCCTAAACCCTAAACCCTAAACCCTAAACCCTAAACTGGATTGACGTACCAGTTGACGACATCCTCGACGCACGGCAGCGCGACACCACCATTCTTGTACGTCATGCTCTTGACGAATGGCGTTTGCGTCGAGAAGGCATCCTTTGGCATGTGAGACATGTAGCTTAAATTTCACTGTTCTTGATTAATTGGCTGTTGAAAGGTGGGGAAAAACAACAAACCCGAAATCCCCCCTAAGATAATCCTGACCCTAAACCGAAAGAAACCCCTAAACCCCACACTAAAACATGAACCCTGACCTGGACCCAAAAACTCTAAACCCACATTCAAAAAGGAACCCCAGCAACCTTATTAAAACACGGGCAACATTTTGGGCGTTGGTTACTTTCGTGAAGGCGACCTGGAACCCAAAAAGGGCCACTGGGCTACTAAGATCCCCTCAACCCCTAAACCCTGACTCCCCCTCCAAACCCCAAACCCTAAACCCTAAACCCTAAACCCTAAACCCTAAACCCTAAACCCTAAACCGTGCATCCGCTTCAGGGCCCCCGACCCAGGGGCACTCGGGGTGCTGGTAGGCGCCCAGCATGATGAGAGCCTCTACCCAACAGGACAGGAAGCAGGGTTTGGGGTTTAGGGTTTAGGGCTTTAGGGGTTTAGGGTTTAGGGGTTGGGGGTTTAGGGGTTTTACAGGCTAGGTGTTTAGGGTCAAAATTTCAGGGGCTTGGGGTTCAGAGGTTTAGTGGTTCAGGGGTTAGGGGTTAGGGTTAGGGTTAGGGATGTATTTGGGGGTTCGGATATCTTGGAGCCTCCGGCGTGCAGGCCGAGTGCGTCAGCAAACCCAAAACCCCCGACCGCTAACCCCGACGAAGCCAAACAAAACAGAAAAACCGCGGTGGAGAGTATCCTTGCAGAAATGTTGGGGCCTCTTCTTTGGGTGCAGGGCAAGTTTAGGGATTTAGGGTTTAGGGCTGAGGGGTTTGGTACAAACCAACTTCACCCATTCAGAACGGCCTGGCAGACGAAGAAGGGTACGCTGAGCGGGGTGTACCTGGGTGAGACGTCAGCCCAGCAGGTGCCCTAAAACCTAGGGGTTTGTAGGATTGAGGGTTTGCTGGGTTTAGGGTTTAGGGTTTAGGGTTTAGGGTTTAGGGTTTAGGGTTTAGGGTTTAGGCTTAGGGTTTAGGGGGTTCAGGGTTTAGGGTATAAACCCTAAACCCTGACGGAGCCTTCAAATGCCCCAAACCCCTACCACACCCCCTCAAGCCCTGATCCCCCTATAGATACCCCTTGTAATTCCTTGATTGTTATGACATGGCCAGAAGCAGTGCGAGGTCCCAGCAATCCCAGAATAGCCTCCTCTGATTTGTACATAAAGGGCACCCCTTTTTGGGTTGGAAACGTTATATAGGGGATCGGATTAGGGGGACCCTTGGGGATATAGACCCTCTGAATAAGGTCCCTGCTTAAGAGAGCCAGAAGAGGGTTCAGAAGGGGTTCCCTTTTAAGGGTCCCCCTTATCCTACCTAGGATTATAAGGGAACCTTGTGAACCCAAAAAGGGCAAAGGGTATCACAGGTAACATGCGAAGGCGGGCAGCAATTGACTGTGGAGGGCCATCTACATTGTCTCGCCCCACCCCCCCCCCCCCTCCCCCCCTCCCCACCCCCTTGTGCCCAAGCCTTGGGATTCTATAGGGTACCTAAATGAATTCCCCCGATTCCCTACCCAGACCCCTGAGAGGATCCAAAAAGTAGAGGCTCCCAATACTACCCTACACTACTGTTGCGTCATTCTTAGGAACCCTTGAGTGGATCTACCTTTAGGGGTTTAGGGTTTGGGGTTTAGGGTTGAGGGTTGAGGGTAAGAACCAGTGTTGATTTGGGATCTGAACTTTCGGAGATCCCTTGAAAATGCGGTGTCCGGGCCCAACTCTCCTCTTCACAAGTATTTCCGTCAGCGGCAACAGGCCGGATTCGTGTCTGTATGCCATCTACTCATGAACCTTCTGGCGAATCCCCCAGATTGGGAGGACTTCGAGGATGCTTCGGTGGAGGGGAAGGAGGTGGGGGTCCGGTGGGCTTCCAAAGGATGTTCCAGGATATGTTGTGGGTGTAAGGCTGCTTTCTCGCGAGCCTATGAGCCTAGGAGCCTGATCACGCAATCCTACACCCTCAACCCTAAACACTTGTTGTTGCTGCAAGTGCAGCCCAAGAGACGTATCATGGTGGGAGAAGGCGTAGATCCTGGCAACAGGCTGGTCTTTTCTCGTCTAAATAACATAAAGACTCCAGGTCTTAGGCGTAGGGTTTAGGTTGGCCTCAGCTACTCCGGTGGGTTCAGGGGATTTAGGGCTTCTGGGGTGTTGCAACGGGTTTAGTGAGTAGATTGCTCGGGGCTCCTAGACCCTAAACCCTAAACGCTGAACCCTAAACCCTAAACCCTAAGCCCTAACCCTAAACCCTAGGGTTTAGGGTTTAGGGTTTAGGTTTTAGGTTTTATGGTTAAGGGTTAAGGGTGCATAGACCCCATTGCTCAAAAGTACATCAGAGTCTACGTCATCAAGCTTAGCTTCGGCGAAGGGTTGTCAGAAATGCCCCTTCGCTCAACACCACAACCTACAGGCTTAGCCTTAGGGCTTGGGGGCCTCCTAGTTATCAACAGGGTTATAAGGGCTTTTGATTGGGTAAAAAGCATTACTATGTAGGTCAGAACTCCCTTAACTATAGGCTTAGGGCTTGGGGCCCCCTGGGTTGTAAATAGGGTTATAAGGGCCGTAAATGGGGCTATAAGTACTACTATGTAGGCTATACTCCCTTAACTAAGGTTGGCAAAGAAAGGGGGCCCCTACTTGTAGGGCTTGCGGCTCAGCGTTGCAGGATGAGGGTTGCTGTTACATGTGGGGCTTGGGGTTTGGGGTTTAGAGGCTGTCATGTCAACCATTTCTACCATCTGCTTACGAACCCCAAAACATGGAAAGATATGGATCCCGATAGTTTACGTTGAATTAAGCCTCATTAGGAAGAATCATTGTTCCTCTTTTTCTTGGGGGGGGGTCTTAAGCAAATAGCGGATAGACCCTAAACCCTAAACCCCAGTGGATCTTCGGCCAAGGTGCTGTGAGACCAATGCAGCTACTCCTGCGACAGCCATCAGGATCATGCCTGGCATCGGGGCACAAGTTTCGCATGCAATTGTTTTTTGAGGGGGGGGGGGGGGGTTGGGGTTTAGGGTGGGGTTGAGGGTTTAGGGTTTGGGGTTTAGGGCCAAGGGTTTAGGGTTTAGGGTTTGGGGTTTGGGGTTTGGGGTTTGGGGTTTGGAGTTTAGGACTTAGGGTTTGGGGTTTTGGGGTTTAGCCTACTGCGAAAATCTGAGAATCCGGGCTCCTGATGGGGGTTCAGAGCACTTTGGGCACTGACATCATGAGCCCAAGCCGGTTGTCGAGGGTTGAGTCGCATGACCTAAACTCTAAACCCAAAACCCTAAACCCTAAACCCTATAAACCCCCTGAACGAATCCTCCCAAAGAACAGCGTGCGACTCAGTGGCCATGTCACAGAACCCTACACCAAGGAGGTTCCTGCTACAACTCCCTCAGCCCTAAACCCTGGGCCCCAATTAGGGTTTAGGGTTTAGGGTTTAGGGTTTAGGGTTTAGGGTTTAGGGTTTAGGGTTTAGGGTTGCAAAGACCTGACTATATCCTAGAGAGCATAGAGCCTGTCCACACCCTATCTCTGCCACCAACCCCCCCTCCCCCCCCGACCCGGCCTCCGTTCCAGGATAGAAGGGAGCCTGGGTGCCGCAAACTTAGGGTCTAGGGGTTTTGGGGTTTAGGGTTCAGGGTTTAGGGTCTATAGGGTATTGGGAATTTGGTTTCGCTCACATGTTGGCGTTCGGCTCACTTCGTGGCTTGATGGGTTTAGGGAAAAGGACACGAAACCATAGAAGCAGGAACCTGGAAGAGCCTCCCCACACCCCCTAAACCCTAAACCCTTAAACCCCCAAACCCTGAAGCCTGAACCCCAAACCTCAAGAAGGGTTTAGGCCCCTGGGCTGACACTTCAAAAACTAAATTATTTCGAGCCTCTGGGACTCTTAGCCGCGAGCGGTGAAACACCCCTGGCCCACACCCCTAAACCCTGTACCGAACCCAAGCCCCAAATCCTAAACCCCAAAAGCAGGTCTTTGGGGCCCAGGTTCGGGTTTGGAGTCTACTTGGAGGTTAATGGTACTTATATTAAACCATATAACCTGTACTTATAACCCACTTATAAGCCACTTGTTTTTAGTACCGTTTTAAGTATAGTAGCCCTAAACCCTAAACTAAACAGTTACAATTGCTTCTTCAGTGCCATGAACCTCCAAGTAGGGGTTCTGGGGACTTGGCAGCGCCTGGGGCCTACCGGAGGCACATGCAACCCACCTTTTTGTTAGGGTTTAGGGTTTAGGGTTTGGGGTTTGGAGTTTGGGGTTTAGGGTTTAGGGTTCAGGGTTCAAGTTCAGGGCTTCCAAAAACCAGTGGTTTAGGGTTTGGAATTAGGTTGAGGAAATGTCCACGCAAAAGTAGGTCTTGTAGGCTCCTTCCTGGCGAGGTGCAGGGCAATATCCGGCAGCGCAGCAGGTATTGAAAACCTGGGCGGGTGCTAACCCTAAGTAGGCAACCCTAAACCCTAACCCTAAACCCTAAACCCTAAACCCAAAACCCATACCTTTAAACCAATGGCAGGGGGGTTAAAGAAACCTCAAGTCGGCTACAGCTTGGAATCCTTGAGCCCTTCGGCAAGGACTGCGTAAACAGCTGCATCAATGATCGATTTTGGGTTTAGGGTTTAGGGTTTAGGGTTTAGGGTTTAGGGATCACTTGTATTGGGCATATCGAGGGGTCTGTAATTATCTGCATAGTCGCCTTATCTGCTTTAGGAAGAAAGAGGGGGATGTTCAGCCTGAGCTAAGCACATCTCCCATAGATTATCTTCCAACAAGCCTGCAAAGTAAGCAGGGCTTTGACGGTAGAATGCGTATGGGACGCCGTCTGGTCCCGGTGAGGAGTCCTTGGTAGAGAGGATTGCCCTGAAAAGGAGACTTTCACTTGGCAACTCCGTGAAGGCAAAGGGATCTTTGCCCGCATACGGATCCATAAATCTTGCCACTTCTTGTCGCGTTGTGGAGGGAAGTGATGCCAGAATGCTCTGGTTGCCCGCAGCGCTTTATCAAGCTCGCCGACTGTAGCAATGATTTGTCCGTTTTCCTTTCTGACTTGTTGCGAGTCCAGGATTCTTGGACAGATTTTGCGGAAGGCGCAGGTTATGTAGCGATTGGATGAAGATGTCCCAAGTTTGTGGTAAGGATTCATAGGTGTTCATAAGCCCTAAGGCTCCATGTACCCTTATAGTAGATACTTAGGCCTTAAGGTACCCTTCTGGGAAGCCCTTTAAGGCCTAAGTATCTACTATATGTGTGCATGGAGCCTCAGAGAAGGGCTTCGGGTTTACAGGGTTCACATGCAGGTTCGTTGGGGGCTGAGGGTTCACAGGGTTGGTAGAGTGTTTGAAGGGCTCGCAAGGGCTTAGGGCTTCCTACAGGTTTATACGGTAAGGTTTAGGGTTTAGGGTTTAGGGTTTAGGGTTTAGGGTTTAGGGTTTAGGGTTTAGGGTTTAGGGTTTAGGGTTCAGGGTTCAGGGTTTAGGGTTTAGGGTTTAGGGTTTAGGGTTTAGGGTTTGTAAGGGTTCATGGGGCTTCGGGCTCAATCATCTGCGATGGTGGCCCAGGCCTCGTGCACATGTCGCCCCATGCAGACGACGAACCAGGGTTTAGGGTTCCGGGTTTGGAGTTTAGGGCTTAGGGTTTAGGATTTAGGGTTTAGGATTTAGGGTTTAGGGTTTCGGGTTTAGGGTTTAGGGTTTGGGTAAGCCTCCTAATCCTGCGAGCCCAACCTCCTATTCCAGGTTGGCCCCCCCTTCAACTGCCAAAACTAGACCCAGGAGTAACCTTGGGGATAGGATTAGGGGGACCCTTGGGGATAAGGCCCCTGTTTAAGAGAGCCAGAAGAGGGTTAAGAAGGGGTTCCCTTTTAAGGGTCCCCCTTATCCTACCTTGGAGAACCTAGGAACGAAAAGGGTATCGTTTTTGGTTTCAGGGGAGCGTAAGGGAACCACGACCCAAAAAAACGGAAATAAGGGCCTACTCCAGGTACTAGACAAAGTTACACAGATCCGCCGAAGTCCGATTCAGGGGAAACTGAACACTGAACAACGTGTAAACAACCCACCTAACGAGTGACTTGGAAAGACAAGGGCACATCCCGACCGCCCAAGGGTTTAGGGTTTAGGGTTCAGGGCTTAGAGCTTAGGGTCTAGGGTTTAGGGTTGCGGGTTTAGGGCCTCGGGTTTGTAGGGTTCCAAACACTAAACCCTAAATCCTAACTCCTAAACCCTACGCCCTGAACCCTAAAACCCAAAACCCTAACGCACGCGCGCCCATCATGACCTGGGTAGCCGGGCAAGACCTTGCGCGATCCATGCGGAAGGTTGCCTCTGCACGTTCCTTCTCCTGTGCCAGGGAACTTTCGGGTTCGGGGTGCAGGGTTCAGGGTTCAGGGTTCAGGGTTCAGGGTTCAGGGTTTAGGGTTTAGGGTTTGGGTACTCCGAAACCCTAAACCCTGAACCCCAAACCCTAAACCCTAAACACTCAGAAAAGCACACAGCTGGACACGGGCCGTGCCCTGCACCGAGGGAGACTGTCCCAAAGGGTCCATGCACCTATGTAGTATACAAGCAGGGGCCCCCTTACTGAACTCCTAAGCCCTAAACCCTAAACCCTAAACACTTTAATTATAAAGGGACTTATAACCTGAATAGTAGGACTTATAACCCAACTAAGGGCCCTTATAACCCTAGCTATAACTAGGGGGCCCCTACATGTACGCTTGGGCCCTGGAGGGATTCCCATATAGTAGCTTTAGGGCCCAAGTATATACTATATGGGTCCATGTACCTACGTAGTATACATTTGGGCCATAGAGGGATTCCCATATAGTAGCTTTCGCCCAAATTTTTTCCTATATGGGTACATGGACCCGTAGGGTGTGTCTGCTCCATAGTTCCTACGACCACGAATGTACACGGCGAGATGCGTACCATGGACCGTCTGCCCGGGTCCCCACAAAGCACCTAACTTCTGCAGACACGTATGAGATGAACAAGGCACATAGAGGGGATCCTCACCCTAAAAAAAAACTGAAGGGCACTGGCGGGCGTGATAGGTAAACAGAAGTCGCAGCCTCTACAACCACTACTTCTGTAGCAGGTGCGGAAAGGCACCGCTGTTGTGGATTGTAGTAAACTCCAGAAAGTTGGAACATGCTTCAAGGCTGATTAGAGCTGGGATTCCCTTTGCTGTACCTTTTGGGGTATGGGAATAAGGATGTTCCAACTTTTTGGATTTTACCGTAGGGTTTTAGGCTCTCACGCCGGCCTTGACGTAGATCTCGCCCATGACGCCAATGAAAATGTTTAGAATAAAGACCTCTGCAGGACTACATACATACATAGGGTTTAGGGTTTAGGAGTTAGGGTTTAGGATACATACATACATACATACATACATACATACATACATACATACCTACCTCACTCTCGGGCTGCACTTGGGGAGCTCTGAGGTAGAAATTAGAAGTATAAGGTCACCTGAATTCAGCTCTCACCCTGCTATTCACTATCCATTAAACCGTTCAGGGGCCCTCGCGCAGTGCTGGCCAGGCAAGGGTTGGATAACCTAATAACTCAGGTTTCAGGGTTCAGGGTTCAAGGTCTGAAACTAGGGTCTAGGATGCCTGTCATGTCCCTGAAAATGTGTCGACACCTTCCTTGCCTGCATGCAGTCAACCTTTCCTGCGCGGGCCTGAACTTGGGGTTTAGGGTTTAGGGTTTAGGGTTTAGGGTCTAGGGTTTAGGGTTATAAACCTTAATCCCATCCCCGAATACTAACACCCCCCTCCCCCCACCCCACCGCATCCCCCAACAATGAAGAAGTCCGACCCGGAAAGCCTCAACTATGCGGCCGTTTCAGACTACAGCTTCTTCTTATCTAGGTTAGGGTGTAGGGTTTGGGGTTTAGGGGCAGGGAATTATAAAGTTCTTAAGGGAGGGGGGTATCATGGGGGTATTGGAGCTAGGGAACCTTCGGGAAGCTTAGGGAGCTTAAGGGAGTAGTAGGGAGTATTAGGGGACCTTGGCTGCATACCCCCATTGAAACCCCCTCCCTTAAGAACCCTGGAATATTTGTTTGTTTTTGGAGTTTAGTGTGAACCGCACAAATCTGACCTCAGTTATTTTGAAGGCCTCCTCAGGGCCGAGGCGCGAGTCCGCCGACAACTTCTTAACTTAAGCGGGGTTACAATGGTATGAAAGGATTGGCCCTAAACTCGATCCCTCCCATCTTATAACTTTGGAACCGTTGAGCCTCCCCTATACAGTCCCAGGGCCTTTAGAGCTTGGGCGTTCGGGGCAATTCAGGGCCTGCGTTTGCTATGTCAGCCAGGTTGTGCCCAATTGACTCAGGTGGTGACTTGCAAGCACTTCCTAAACCACACACCACACCCTGAACACCTGCGCAACGCCTGTGGACGCGGACTTGGTCATGGTTGCAGTTTGAAGCATCAATCTACTGCAACCTACTCGAACCTAGGCGGCCTCTACTGCATGTTGAGACCTTCACGGTACCTACTTACGCCTTCCTACGCACGCCAAGGAGAAGGCACTACGATGGACGACGATGTTCAGCTCTACAAGCCTACACAAGCCTTAACCCTAAATCCTAAACCCTAAACCCGAACCCAGCATAAGGCCCCCGCTGAAAAGAATGAAACGGCTGTCAGACTCAAGACGAGCTTGGGCAGGTTCGCGTCCCTCAGCACAAAGAAAGATGGATGACACCGCGGCTACCCTGTACCCTGCCTTAGTATCTAGATGGCACCTACAAAAAAAGGAATCATAATTTTGACAACCACCGGTACTTAGGACCCTAAAAACTAAACCCTAAACCCTAAACACTAAACCCTAAACCCTAAACCCTAAACCCTTTGGGTTTCAAAGCTCTTGGCACACCCTAAACAGCCCTGAGCCCTCCTCCGGAAGCTCTGGCGAGGCCGGACTCCCATGTGCCCCAAACCCCAAGCCCTAAGCCCCAAGCCCTACGCCCTAAACCCTAAACCCTAGCCCTAAACCCTAGCCCTAAACCCTAAACCCTGAACCCGAAACCCTAAACCCTCACCTACAGATATCAGCCAAGCCGCGGCGACACCAGGTCGGCTGGCGCGAGGTCCTGCAGCAAAGACCCCACCGAAGTGCCTACAGCGACAGCCCAAAAAAAGTAATCCGTGAGCAGGGTTTAGGGTGTAGGGTTTAGGGTCTAGGGTCTAGGGTTTAGGGTTTAATTAGGGTTTAGGGTTTAGGGTTTAGGGTTTAGGGTTTAGGGTTTAGGGGTACATGTAGGGGCTCCCGGGTTATAAATAGGGTTATAAGGTCCCAACATTGGGTTAATTACAAGTCTAACCATTCAGGATATACTTCCCTTAGGTAATTTAGGGTTTAGGGTTTAGGGTTTAGGCCTCCTACTTGCAACACAACGACTCGACACTGCACGGTATGCTCGACCCGTATAGCCTAAACCCGAAAGCCCAAAAAGGCGCTTCTGCACCATGGTTTTAGGCTTTCGGGCTCAGGTTCTTAGGGATGTTCGCAAAGTTTGGGGGTTTAGGGTTTAGGGTTTCGGGTTGTTTAGGGTTCTGGGTAGGCTCCCCGAACCCAAGTTCTTCTGAGCCCCTCTGAACCGTAAAAACACCGCAAAACGCGCACACTCGGATCGTGGCTTAGCCTGAAACCCGGATTTGCGGCGGGGGACGCGGATCGAAGGAGGCCTGACTAGGGTACACCTGGAGCCGCGAAAAAAAAAACTAAACCCTAAACCCTAAAGCCTAAAGCCTAAACCCTCAACCCTAAACCCTAAAGCCTAAACCCTAAACCCTAAATCTAAGGGGAGTTGCTGTTGTGATTTGCTTCTGCGCTTTCTTGGCCTACCGGTCGGGTTTACCTAGACCCAAGACGAATACCTAGGAATAAAAGCGGCCCTTTCGGTTAAAAGGGAGAAAGGGGCTGCTCTACGTCCGAGTTCTGCCCTGGACCCAAAACCCTAAACCCTAAACCCTAAACCCTAAACCCTAAACCCTAAACCCTAAGCCCTAGATAGAGGGTGTCGGCGGGCGCAGTCCGGAGGCATCGCCGCGGTGATGAGCGTGGCGAAGCTCTCGAAAACGATGTCCACCAAGGGGTACTGTTACGAGGATTTAGGGTTTAGGGTTTAGGGTTTAGGGATTAGGTTTAGGATTCAGGGTTTATAGGGTTTATAGGGTTTGTGGGGTTTAAAGGGTATATATTGCTTATCGGGCGTATTGGTTCATAGGGTTCATAGAATTCAGAGGGGCTGTAGGGTGTATAGGTTTTATAGGGATGTTAAGGTTTATGGGCTGTGTTGCTTGTTAGGGTTTGTAGGGTTCAGGGTGTCAGTCGGTAAACCCAATAAGGGAAGATCTAAAAATATCCCAAGGGCCCACCGAGTGAAGAGGTTTCACATTTACTCACGGGCTGGGCATGTGGTTGGTGCAGGATTAGCTGACATCGACCCTCACAGCTTTCCCTGAAGTTTAGGGTTTAGGGTTTAGGGTTTAGGGTTTGGGGTTTGGGGTTTGGGGTGTAAGGTCGAGGGTTTAGGACTTTAGGGTTTAGGGCCTAAGGTTCCCCTGAAGCTCCAAGAATTCTCCTCTGCCCTAGACCTCTCTCATCCTCAAAAGATGCCCTCGCGCCTCTGAACCTTAAGACCTAGACAGTTTCGGTTCTTTGGGGTCTAGGGTCTTTGGGGTTTAGCCCTAAACCCTAAACCCTAACAGAAGGGTGCGCTGTGGGGCCTGTGTTTTTTTTTTTAACGCTCTTCGTGGAAGATTCCGTTGTTTGAGGTTGGACGGGCGAAGTTAAGTAGTTGAACTATACTAAGGTTAGATGGGCGTGGTTGACTGTCATACGTTACTGGTTAGGTAAGGTTAACTTGATTTCTTATGGTTCATCTTTATAGAGTTTTTTGTGTAGAGGAAGGGTTTGCTTATAAGCAGATGGCTTGCTTATAAGCATTGATTCTTTGGGGGTGGGGGGGAGGGGGGGGGCTCTTCGTTGAAGATTCCGTTGTTTGAGGTTGGATGGGCGAAGTTAAGTAGTTGAACTATACTAAGGTTAGATGGGCGTGGTTGACTGTCATACGTTACTGGTTAGGTAAGGTTAACTTGATTTCTTATGGTTCATTTTTATTTTTAGGGTGGGGGGGGGGGGGTGGGGGGGGAGGGGGGGGGGGGGTGTGTGGGGGGTGTTGGGTGTCGACGGGGCGGTGGAGAAACCAACACCCCCCACCCCCCCCCCCCCCCCCCCGCCCCCCCCCCCCCCCCCCCCCCCCCCCTCCTCGCCCAGATGCCTGGATATAAAATCTTTAAAATTTAATTGGAACCCCATTGAAATTTTAAAGGTTTTAAAGGTTTTAAAGCCTTTAAATTCCTTTAAAACCTTTAAAATTTAAATGGAGGTCCAATTAAATTTTAAAGGGCGCGGGCCCCCTTTAAAATCTTTAAAATCATTAAAATCTTCAAAATCTTTAAAATTTAATTGGACCTCCATTTAAATTTACATGGTTTTAAAGGTTTTACAGCCTTTAAATTCCTTTAAAACCTTTAAAATTTACTTGGGGAGGCCCTCAATTAAATTTTAAAGGGGCGGGCCCCCCCTTCAAAATCTTTAAAATCTTTGAACTTAATTGGACCTCCATTTAAATTTAAATGGTTTTAAAGGTTTTAAAGCCTTTAAATTCCTTTATAAAATTTACTTGGGAGGCCCTCAATTAAATTTTAAAGAGGGTGGGCCCCCTTTAAAATCTTTGAAACCTTTAAAATTTATTTGGACCTCCATTTAAATTTTCAAGGTTTTAAAGGTTTTTAAAGCCTTTAAATTCCTTTAAAACCTTTAAAATTTAAATGGAGGTCCAAGGAAATTTTAAAGATTTTAAAGATTTTAAAATTCAATTGGGGGCCTCCCCAAATAAATTTTACAGGTTTTAAAGGAATTTAAGGGCTTTAAGACCGTTAAAACCATTTAAATTTAAATGGAGATTTTAAAGATTTTAAAGGGGGCCCCTCCCCTTTAAAATTTAGTTGCAGGCCTCTCCAATTAAATTTTAAAGGTTTTAAAGGAATTTAAAGGCTTTAAATTCTTATCCTGTGTATGCGCGCGTGCTTGTAAATATAGAGTATCCAGGATAAAGAGTGTCATGTGCATGCACACCTGCTTTATAAACACTTGTGCCCTGCAAAAACACTAAAAAAAAAACACAGGCCCCACAGCGCACCGCCCTCAACCCTAAACCCTAAACCCTAAACCCTAAACCCTAAACCCAACAGGGGCGAGGGCAACCCGAAACCCCAAACCGCGAGCCCTCCGTCCGATCTTAAGGCGGGTTAGGATGCAGGGCCCAAGTACCTGGATCCTTAGTTGCAGAAGTACGTACCCCACAAAAGAAAGGAATCCCTAAACCCTAAATCCTAAATCCTAAGCCCTTAACCCTAAACCCTCAACCATCAACCCGCAACCCTGCCATGGCAGGTCCCTATGATGTACAATAGCCCCCCCCCCCCCCCCCCCCCGAACACTGCAACTACCAGTGTATCAACGGACTAAGACTCGCACCCCTCTAGGCCTCTAGGGGCGTATCCCTTAAGAGGTTTCCTTACTATGGCCCCGCCCTATCTGGGGGTTTACGCAAATAGGGGACCCTAAAATAGACCCACCAGTCGTAGGATTCCCTCATAGTAAGCCACCATCTTCCCTTGGAGGACCTGTAAAAAAGGGCATGGCACCGTCGACGGCACGTACGTGTGGGAAACACGCCTCATCCAAATTGCTAGTCGCAGTGCACGCGATTGCGGCACAACCAGGGGCAACAAACGACCGGTCCGCTGCGGGCGAAGGGGCTGCCTCGTCCATGCTCGACTCCTTGAGGCTGAGGAGGGCGTTCGTCGATCTCTCACGCACGCGCCCAGCAAGAACGTTGGCGTTGTACCTGCGCAAAGAAGGCTGCGCGCCTGGTGCAGCCTTATAGGGGTCCGAGGTAGAGAGTCCGATGATTCCAGAAGTGCGCATCCCTGAGCTTTAATTATCCAGTTTAGGAGTTAGGGTTTAGAGTTTAGGGCAAGTAGAGAGAACATTCACCAAGAACAGAAAACAACACAAAAACAGGAGCATTTCGAGCATGCTGCAAAACCTCAAGCATCTTTCCCACCCCCTACACCTTAAACCCTAAACCCACCCACCCCTCTCTCCCCCCTTAGCCCCTCTAGCCCCACCCCTCCGCGGGGGCCAGCCTTAGCACCGCCATCCACGATGTAGTACCTGAGATGCTTGGGATCACGGTGCGGTTACTCTAAACCCTAACCCCTAACCCCTAAACCCTAAACCTTTTGGCTTGTAAGGAAAAAGCCCCAACAAAGGGGGCTGGGGTTCAGGGTTGTGAGGGCTATCTGTTGATGCCTGAAAGAGAAAGCCTAATGTAGAACACCCCCAGGGTGAGATTCGTGGGCTGCTGCCTGAGGGTTTTCTATTTTTTAAAATGGGGTTTTGGGTTTGGGGTTTAGGGTTTAGGGTTCAGTGTTTACTGTTTAGGGTTTAGGGCTGAGGGTGGGGAAGTCTAGGGAGCCAGTAACCCAGGCACACGAGTCTGGATTGTGGCCACCTGTGTGACGACACAGTTTGGGAACATCCTCTGCAAGTTGCCCTAAACCCTAAACCTAAACCCTAAACCCCAACCCCTAAACCCTAGACCCTGAGCCACTCTCTAGGGGGACACATCTGGCAAACAAGCCGAGCGAAGGCTCCCATAGTTTAGGGTTTAGGGTTTAGGGTTTAGGCTTTAGGGCTTGACGGTTCAGGTGTAGTTCTCAGCGGCGTCACAACTACTTTACTTGAGGTCATCGAACAGGTTACCCATAATCTACTACAGAGTTTGCTTCAGAAGCTCCCGAACATGAAAGATAATAACCCCTACATTGCCTGTTAAAGGATTGTTTTGGGGGTTCTTAAAGACGAAAGGAACATACATTCCAAGGACCTACCTGGTGCAAGGTTCAATGCTGCCTGGGGCTCACTAGGTCAGAGGACCCTAAACCCTAGACCCTAAACAGGCTTCAACAAAGCTTGCAATTCCGGAATTCCGGTGCTGGGGAAGACGTTCAGGGTTGAGCGCTTCGGGTAGAGTTCAGGATTTATAGTTTAGGGTTTAGGGCTTAGGGTTCAGGATCTAGGATTTAGGGCTTTTAGTTTAGGGTTGAGGGCTTATCGTCCAGGGCTTAGGGCGTGTAGTTCAGGGTTTCGGTGTTGATTGCCTGGTGGAATCCTCGCTGTATCTAACTGAAGCCCCAAACGCCTCGTTGCAGGTACACGTCGTTCGCTCGATGCTTCAAATTCCGAGGGCAATTTAGCCTCCCCCCCCGCCCCATGTTGCCTTCATAAGGAAGAATGCGTTTCATATTTCGGGGGCCCTAAGAACCCAAAACCTCCTTTTTTGTAGGTTACCTAAGACTCCTATAAGGGGTTTCAGAATAAAAAGCCTATAAAAACGTAGGTTGTGGGTTCTTAAGGGGGTTCTTAAACAAACAGTAGCCTTAACCTTCGGAGAAGTCTTCTGTCGCATGGAAGCTCCCGAGGCCGCCACAGAGAAAGCCTACTTGGAGGTTCATGGGTACATATAACCCTAATTATAACTATGTGTACTTAGAAGCCCCTTGAGTCCCCTCAACCCTAAACCCTAAACCCTAAGCCCTAGACCCTAAACCCTAAACCCTAGACCCTAAACCCTAGTAAGCAGACGTCTGCTGCGATTCCGAGCGGCGCATGGGTAAAGGCGCAAAATGCCACGAGCGTCACGGTCAACGCCGGCACGAGCCCGGAAAAGAGCTTCCTCGGCTCGGGTCCTAAACCCTAAACCCTAAACCCTAAACCCTAAACCCTAAACCCTAAACCCTAAACCCTAAACCCGAAACCCTAAACCCTAAACCCTAAACCCTAAACCCTAAACCCTAAACCCTAAACCCTAAACCCTAAACCCTAAACCCAAACCCTAAACCCCAAACCCTAAGGTCCAGGGCTGAGGCTTGGTTAGAGGGTCCTTCAGGGAGGGGGGTTCAAGGGGGGTGTGTAAGCCAAGGTTCCCTTATCCTTCCCACTGCTCCTTGAACATCCCAAAGCTTCCCTAAGGCTCCCTATAGGTACCCTACCCTAGCAACCTAAAACCCAAAAACCCTGTGAGGATTTCGGACACCTTTTACGATTAGTACCAGCTGCCTACAAGGGATCCTTCAGCCCAGAAGGGGCTATACGGCAGGGTTTAGGGCCGTTTAGGGTTTAGGGTTTAGGGTTTAGGCTTGGCAGCTACTTTGTGGCAGCATTTCCCCAATAGAGGGACTCTTCGGGAGACTCCACAGGCACCATGCCCAAGTTGATGCCCTCTAGAACTAAAAGCCTTGAGGCTTAGGGTTTAGGGTTTAGGGTTTGGGTTTAGGGTTTAGGGTTTAGGGTTTAGGGTCTAGGGTCTAGGGTCTAGGGTCTAGGGTTTAGGGTTTAGGGTTTAGGGTTTAGGGTTTAGGGTTTAGGGTTTAGGGTTTAGGGTTTAGGGTTTAGGGTTTAGGGTTTAGGGTTTAGGGTTTAGGGTGGCTCAGAGGAGTCGCCTCTCCCGCACCTCTGCTGTCCGAGGCTCTTGATGGGCAAGAGCTCGAGTCCGATATACTCGGCCGAGGTGAAACAATCGAGTAGCCTGCGGAAGGGTCACGGAGCATGTTTGCCGTAAGTTTGTGATGGGATCTAAAACCCTAAACCCGAAACCCTAAACCCTAAACCCTAAACCCTAACCTTAAACCCTAACCCTAAACCCTAAACCCTAACCCTAAACTACCCTAAACCCTGAACCCTAAGCTACCTTGACCTTAAGCACCCTTCAACCCAAGACTCCACATACCGCTGTAAGAGGGCCGTATCTTCGGCGGGGGGAGGAGACCCCTCAACGCTGAACACCCAAACCTAGCACTAAACCCTAGACCCTACTACACCCTACACCGTACACCCTAAACCCAAAACCCCGAATCGAAAATTCTAAACTAGAGCCTACTTGGAAGTTCCTTGGAAGCCCTTTTGATCTAGTGACGTAGGGGTGATAAGTTGGGCCATGAGGGGTGTCTAGTGGATACCAAGTGCGTCAAAAGCAACTCCACTCTGAGCCCGAAACCCCTAAAGACCCTACATCCTCCACCCTGACCCTCATCCCTAGAATCCTCAACCCTAAATCCTAACCGGTCCGAAACCCCTAAAGGGCCCAAATCGTCCACCCTAACCCTCATCCCGAAAACCCTAAATGACCCTAAACCCTGAACCCTAAACAGCCCCAGGCATTTTACCCTAAACCCTAAACCCTAAACCCAAAACCCTAAACCCCTAAACCCTAAACCACAGGTCGAAACTGAGATTCTGGAAGCCCCCGCCTTACCCAGTAAAGAAAAACCGCAGCCACGAGCACCTCGCGGGGTTTAGGGTTTAGGGGTGACGTTCTACGAATACTAGCTTCATCTGACATGAAGTTGAATCTGATATCAAAAGACTGTACATTATGTACCGCTCGCACATACATGACACGGTCTGGAAGTTGTTCTTTAGTATTATTGCTCCGAGAGGGTTTATGGGGTTTAGGGCCGCTGGTTTTCCATTTTGGGTTTAGGTTTCGGGTTTAGGGTTTAGGGTTTCGGGTTTCGGGTTTCGGGTTTAGGGTTTAGGGGGCCTCGTTGCTCAGACTTGAAATTCTGCAAGTTGGCTACAAGCAAGCTCGTCCCAGGCCCTCCGGCAAGCGAGCTGCACTCAGAACATTTCTGGGAACCCTAAACCCTAAACCCTAAACCCTAAACCCTTCTGCGTGGCCACGGGGCCATGGAGGCAGCAGATTCGAGAGTTCTTGTGGACTGCAAAGGGCCAAATACCCTGAAACCCTAAACCCTGAACCTGAACCCACCCGGTCCCCCGCTTAAAAGTACGGAACATGTTTCAACATGGGAGGGGGGTTAGCGTCTAGGGTTCATAACGCATGAATACAATGAACATCACGAAGGGCACAGAGGTGAAAGAAGCTGCTGGTCACTTAGGAGTAGGTGAGCTTCAAATTTCCACCCGTTAAACTACAACTCCCTAAGCCCTAAACCCTAATTGCCTATAACGAGTCTCAACCCTAAAAGGGAGTCGGAACCCTACCAAGAGGCTTCCTCAATGTACTCCGAATATGGCCCTTATATTCCCTTACAGGGAATCTTCAAGGCCGAGCCACCTGAAACCCCAAAACCCCAAACGCTAAACCCCAAACACTAAACCCTAAACCCTAAACTCTAAGCCCTAAACCCTAAGCCCTGAAGCCAAAGGGGCACCGCCAAAGTTCAACGGCCTACCTGGCGGAAATATACAGGACGCCAAGCGAAAAAAAAAAACAAGTTCCGATCATCCGCAGGCTTTTCTGCTCCTCCGTGCGGACTGAACCCTATGAACCCTAACCCAAAACCCTAAACCTTAAGCCCTAACCCTAAACCCCAAACCCTGAACCCTGAAGCAAAGCCATGGTTACAAACTTAGGGTTTAGGGCTTAACTAGGTTGCCAGAGTCCTACTAAGGACACAAGTTGGTCCCCCTGGATCCATGTGTAGGACAGACTCAAGGCTAAGGTGTTGAAGTGCTGGGACGGGTTGTTCTGGTTTCCTTGTTTTTGGGTTGAGGGTTTAGGGTTTAGGGTTTAAGTTTAGGGTTTAGGGTTTAGGGTTTAGGGTTTGGGGTTTAGGGTTTAGGGTTTAGGGTTTAGGGTTTAGGGTTTAGGGGTTGGGGTTTAGGGTTTAGGGTTTAGGGTTTAGGGTTTAGGGTTTAGGGTTTAGGGTTTAAGTTTAGGGTTTAGGGTTTAGGGTTTGGGGTTTGGGGTTTGGGGTTTGGGGTTTGGGGTTTAGGGTTTAGGGTTTAGGGTTTAGGGTTTAGGGGCCCCCTCATGGATAATACCCTAAACCCATTACCGAGTTGTGCTTTCAACCCTGTGAAACGTATTTATGAATAGGTTCCCTTGTAGGGAAAGAAGGCAAATTCAGAAGTCTCCCAAAGCACAATTTAAAACCTAAACCACGTAGTTCACGGTTAGAACCAGGCAACCCAAACCCTAAACCTTAACCTTTAAACCCTATAAACCCTGAACCTTTGAACCTAAACCACGTAGTTCACGGCAGAATCCGGTAGAACCTCTCGATGAGCAGGCTGAGGCGGTCGCTATCAGGTTGCTCGGGTTGAAGAAGAGGAACCTCGTAGGCTTTCGGCCAACGAATAGGTTCAGGGTTGAGTTCTATAGGTTTAGGGTTTAGGGTTAAGGGTTTAGGGTTTAATTTAGGGATTAGGGTTGAATTCGGAAGCTTAAAGCCTGGGGGTATACACACTTTGGGGGTTTGGGCCTGGGGTGCAAACGCAGTACACGGAATGAGCTCCTTTGCGGGTGATGGCATACGCTAAACCCTAAACCCGAAACCCTAAAGCGAGCATGCATCCAGAACAGGCTACCGTGCATTCACACTTCCAGTGTTTTAAGCAGTCTGGAGAACACAACACCCTACACGTAAACCCCCCCCCCCCCCCCAACAAAAAAAAAAAAAAACAATCCAAAACCCTAAACACAAAACCTTAAACCCCAAACCCAAAACCCGAAACCCTAAAGCTTCTGCATACAAGATGACCTCCACCCCACCCATGGTCTGCAATCAACCGATAGCTGGGATGCGGCCTAAGACACCTACAGTTGCATTTAGGGTTTAGGGTTTAGGGTTTAGGGTTTAGGGTTTAGGGTTTAGGGTTTAGGGTAACCATAACTAGACCCCGCGGGGTTTGGGGTTTAGGGTTGCGGCGGGTTGCGGCCTGAGGGAACAAGCACAACCACCAAACCCTTGAAGCGCCTAACCCCTGGACTCACAAGTCTAGACTCAGACCCGACGCCTAAACCCTAAACCCTAAACCCTAAACCCCAAACCCCAAACCCCAAACCCTAAACCCTAAACCCTAAACCCTAAACCCTAAACCCTAAACCCTAAACCTAAACCTGCTTGAATCCACACACCACTGGGACTGTGGCATTGGGAGGCATGAGAAGATCATGTCACACCTTGGGCGGTGTCGGGCTTGCAGCGCCCACTATTCGGGCCTAAGGTTTAGGGTTTAGGGTTTAGGGTTTAGGGTTTAGGGTTTAGGGTTTAGGGTGATTTGGGGTTTGGGGTCTTGGTCGAGTTGATTTTTGTGGGGCTTACAGGGTTCATAGGGTTTAGGGCTTAAGCAAATATCAGACTGGCGCGCTTCGCACGCTTTGACGTGCTCAATCAAACACTTGCACTGGTGATCTCTGCTGTGGATGCTGCAATTTTTGCGTTGAAAGGAAAGGAAATGATAAGAGGAAGTGCTGCTTATGAGCCGGCATGCAACGAAAGATTGCGAAACGCCAGCTGGACTGTGCAAATCATCCCGTTGCTGATCCGGGTTTAGGGTTTGGGCTTTAGGGCTCAGCGTGCGCATGTTCTTCTCACCGGCCGATTGACGTGTGAGCGACACGCCCAGACAAACCTCATGAACGAAGAGCCGTGGTTCCCGTGGTTCCCAGCAAAAGCCGAGGACAGAAGGAAGCTTGGAAGTGGACCGCAAAAGGCAAAAACTATGGGTCAGGACAAACTGAAAGGTAACCCTAAACCCTAAACCCTAAACCCTAAACCCTAAACCCTAAACCCTAAACCCTAAACCCTAAACCCTGATGCTTCTGATGCTGGCCCTTGAGGCGGCCAGGGGGTTCGAAAGGCAGGCTGAGCATCTCATGCCCCTGATGCTGTGATGCTAGGTCTTGGGCAGCCTGAAGCTGACCTATAGTTTTAGGGTTTAGGGTTTAGGGTGTTTGCTGATGTGGGAAGGGGGGAGGGGTGGATGTTCATGATGCTCAGGATGCTGGCAGCTGATGCCTCTGATGCCGGCCGGTGCGAGCCGGCGCGTTGAAAGGTTGGGCGGCTGATGCTCACGATGTTTGCTCATGATGCTGACCCGCGCTGGCGAGTGCATTGAAAGGTGGCGAAGCTGATGCTCATGATGCTGGCCCAGGCGGGCCAGGGCACTGAAAGGTGGCGAAGCTGATGCTCATGATGCTGGCCCGTGCGGGCCAGGCCATTGAAAGGTGGCAAAGCTGACGCTCATGATGCTGGCCCGTGCGGGCTAGAGCATTGACAGGTGGCGAAGCTGATGCTCATGCTGCTGGCCCGTGCGGGCTATGGCATTGAAAGGTGGCGAAGCTGATGCTCATGATGCTGGCCCGTGCGGGCCATGGCATTGAAAGGTGGCGAAGCTGATGCTCATGATGCTGGCCCGTGCGGCGTGTGGGCCATGGCATTGAAAGGTGGCGAAGCTGATGCTCATGATGCTGGCCCGTGCTGCGTGTGGGCCAGGGCATTGAAAGGTGGCGAAGCTGATGCTCATGATGCTGGCCCGTGCGGCCTAGGGCTTTGAAAGGTGGCGAAGCTGATGCTCATGATGCTGGCCTGTGCGGGCCATGGCATTGAAAGGTGGCGAAGCTGATGCTCATGATGCTGGCCCGTGCGGGCTAGGGCATTGAACCCTAAACTAGGGCATTGAACCCTATAAACCCTAAACCCGAAACCCTAAACCCTAAAGAACCCTAAACCCCCTAACCCTAAACCCCAAACCCTAAACCCATTGAAAGGGAAGTGAAAGGCTCGCAGTCCAATGAGTCCAACGGTGCCCTGGACAGAAGACCCGACACACTCCAGTGCCACTGCGGCCTAAACCCCTACGCCCCTAACATCCTTAGCCCTACAAGTAGGGGCCCCCTTACTATTCTAACCTTAGTTTTAAGGGAGTTATAATTTGCCAAGTAAGACTTATAACCCAGTTTAGGGCCCATATAACACTATTTATAACTAGGGGGCCCTACATGTAAACCCTAAACTCCTAACTTTGCACCTTTAAGGACCCGTAGGAAATGCAGTCGCTGTCTGCTAGCCGAGGTGCAAGTTGTCCAACGCGAAATAGTCCTTGGTCTCCAAGGACGCCGTCGACCCTAAACCCTAGGGTTTAGGGTTTAGGGTTTAGGGTTTAGGGTTTGGGGTTTGGGGTTTAGGGTTTGGGGTTTAGGGTACACCCTAGCCGTACACAATCTTACTTGTCCCTTGAGGCTTGAAGGGCTAGACTGACAAGGCCATGTGACGACCCTATTTTTCCCTGAACCCCGTAAGCCGCAAGCCGTTCAAGCCCAAGAACCGCTCAAGCCTGTAACAACCAAAGACTGAACTATAACGAAGCCCGAAACCATATATCCCTATAGACCCTCATCCTCTAGACCACCCTTATCCCCATAAACTCTTCAGACCACCCCTTATCCCGATGTGCCCTGAACCACAGGCCTTAGGGGTTTGGGGCTCAGGTTTTGGGGGTTCGCGATATCACTCTAAACCCTAAACCCTAAACCCTAAACCCTAAACCCTAAATCAAAAAAGATCGATCCAGGAGTCTTTGTATCTGCCGATCATGCAGAAGCCACGGAACTGACACCACTCCTGCATCCGGAGCACGGCTTCGTGGCTGCCAGTGCTTTTGCGGCGGGGGGGGGGGGGGGGGGGGGGTAGGGTTTGGGGTTTGGGTTGGGGTTTAGGGTTTAGGGGTTAGGGCTTAGGGTTTAGGGTTAGGGTTTGGGGTGTGCATTGAGCATCGTACCACGCAGATGTGCCTCAACACGTGCATTCGAGTTTCTGCACGGTCCGAGTGACGAGTGCCTGCCATTTGTGAAACACACACACACAACGAGACATCTGCCTGCAAATGCATGCCTCTTCTGCAGACCGAGATGAATAACTTCGGCATCGCGAACGACGATGCAAAACCTGAATCTCCATTTCACCCCTAACCCGAAGGGTCCATGTACCTAAATATGGAATACCTGGGCCTTAAGGTACCTCCTACACAGGGGCTTTTGGGCCCAAGTCTTGAAAAATATGGCCTAAACCCTAAACCCTAAACCCTAAGCCCTAAGCCCTAAGCCCTAAACCCTAAACCCTAAACCCTAAACCCTAAACCCATGGACCCTTAGGGTAAGGTTCCACCATCGATCTGCACTGCAGGTTGATGGGAAGGGTGAGCACACCTGAAACAAGGACTGAAAACAGGAACGAAACAAAAAACCAAAAGCTCGAATACACAACCCTCCCAAACAAATCCCCCTGAACCCTAAACCCTAAACCCTAAACCCTAAACCCTAGAAGGAGCCACCCCCCTGGGCGCCTGCCAGAGATCGATGAGCCCTTTCGCGCCAATCCAGGTGATCGCGATCCACGGCAGGCTTTTCTGGTCAGGTACTTAGGCTTCAAGTTTCTGCACCCTAAACCCTAAACCCTAAACCCTAAACCCTGAACCCTGAACCCTAAACCCTGGACCCTAAGCCAGATCCTCACAAACTATCCTCTATTCCGCCCTGGGTTGCCCCTAAAACGCCCCTAAGCCCCCAAAATCCGCTCATCGAATCCCCGAAAGTTCATGTGCCATACATGGGCTTTGAAATGCTTCCTATGTCCCATGTACTGACTTCGGGGAGGGGGGGGGCCCTGGATATACGATTGGGGGACACTCTTAGGGTTTAGGCTAATCGATTGTCTGGGCCGGGACCTTGAACCCTAAACTCTGGCTCAGGATTTAAGGGTTAGGGGTTCAGAGACCCCCTACTCAGTTTTTTTCAGATTTTGAAATTTTGGGGTTTAGGGTTCAGAGACCCCTACTTGATTTTTTCTGATTTTGATATAGAGAACTGACAACTGAGATTTCACAAGACCTACCACGGGCACGAAAGTCCCTCCCCCCTCCCGCCCTTTTTCCCACACCTTCCAAAGTGTTGGGACGACGGGTGGTTTACAGACGAAGCTGTGTGCGGAAAGGAACCCTAAACCCTAAACCCTAAACCCTAAACCCCCCTACACCCTAAACCCCCCTAAACCCTAAACCCTAAACCGATTTTACAAACATGGTTTTCCAGAATCCGCCTCTTAGGCGCCCCTTAGTCATTGTTGGGCCCCTAAATGGAGAACGTCAGCGACGTAGTCTAGGCAATCGCAGACCAAGCCTCGACCCGAGCCCTTCATGAGTTTAGGGTTTAGGGTTTAGGGTTTAGGGTTTAGGGTTTAGGCATCGTCTACACCCTGAAGTAAACCCTGAGCCCTAAACTGGTTTCCCTGTATAGTCGAACCTTCCGAGCTTAAGACATGTTAAATCGTCCCACAAGTCAGATCAGCCCCCTATGAGGGTAGGCATTTCAGGGGCTTCTATAGCCAACCCTATACCCTATCCCCTATACACGAAAAACTCCTGAACCCGGAACCCGAACTACACCAAATGACGAAACTAGGTTGGCCCTTGAAACCCTCTAGGGTTTAGGGTTTAGGGTCTAGGGTTTAGGGTCTAGGGTTTAGGGTTCATAAATGCCCTTTGTTCCACCCAACAAAGGAAGTGAAGCTACGTTTAGCATTCGTACACAGGTTTCTCGTGAAGGAGGAGACTGGGCGGGCCCTTTAAAGCTCTTACGGTTTAGGGCGTAGGACATATCCCAAGGGCCTACCCCTAAACCCTAAACCCTAAACCCTAAACCCTAAACCCTAAACCCTAAACCCTAAACCCTAAACCCTAAACCCTAAAGGGCCGCAAGGGCCATGCTTTTCTTCCAAAAGCCAGCTGGGCTTTGATAGGTCGGAAGTTTAGGTCTTGGCCCCCAGGGCCATGTATCTCTGTAGTATACAGTATACGCTTGGGCCCGAAAGCTACTAAACAGGACCCCTTTAAGGGCCAAGGGGTTTAGGGTTTAGGGTTTAGGGTTTGGGGTTTGGGGTTTGGGGTTTGGGGTTTAGGGTTTAGGGTTTAGGGTTTACCTCCCAAGCCCTAAACACAAAAAACCGTAGGGGCACGCACGTGGACCCTCTCCGGGCCCCAAGCCCTGGGGACTGCAAGTAACCCTACTTTGGAGTAGACCCTGGAAAAAACGTCCACACTTTTCAGGCATAAGTAGCTATAACAGGAACCCAAAACCAAAACAAAAGAGGTATCGTACTCCAAAACCCTATACCCTAAACCCTAAACCCTAAACCCTAAACCCTAAACCCTAAACCCTAAACCCTAAACCCTAAGCCCTAAACCCTAAACCCTAACCCACTTAACATGCCTGGTCCTCATTCGAGGTGGTGAAGGCATCGAGGCCTCAGTTCATGTGGGCGTCAGGCTTCGGGTCCCTAAACCCTAAACCCTAAACCCTAAACCCTGAACCCTAAACCCTAAACCCTGGTTGGGGGCTTTAGGTGTAGGGTTTAGGTGCTTCGGATTTAGGGTTGGAGCCTATTTAGGGCGCTGACTCTCGGTCTCTAAACCCCAGCTTTGGGGGCTTTTGCTTTAGGGTTTAGGGTTTAGGGTTTAGGGTTTAGGATTTAGGGTTTAGGGTTTAGGGTTTAGGGTTTAGGGTTTAGGGCTTCTGGTTTAGGGCTTAGGGTTCTTGGCAGCCCAGTAGCCATAGTATCATGAGGGTAGCCCTCTTGGGGGCTGGTTCCTTTACAAGGGAACGCAGAACCCAACAAAAAGGGTTTAGGGTTTAGGGTTTAGGGTTTAGGGTTTAGGGTTTAGGGTTTAGGGTTTAGGGTTTAGGGTTTAGGGTTTAGGGTTTAGGGTACCACTGAGCAACCAAGATGCAGTGTTTCGGATTTGGGGCTTCGACCCGGGCCGACCCACTGGGAACATCCGCAGGTTTCGGGTTTAGGGTTTGGGGAGGGGGTCTCAAGGGGGGTATGTAACCCAAGGTTCCATAATACTCCCCCACGACTCCCTAAGGCTCCCTAGGCTTCCCTAAGGTTCCTTAGGTACCAACCCCCCGTGAACCCCCTCTCTTAAGAAGCGTACAACTTCCGCAAAATCTCAAGACAAAGAAGGGACCAAATGGAGGTTTACGACAATAGGGGACCCCGAAAATAAACCCCCAAATTGTAGGATTCACTTAACATAAGGACCTCAAAAAGGGTATCCATTTTGGGAAACCCCCCGGTGGCCCAAATGGGCACCATGGGCCCCAGTTCTGTTTTCGAGGGGGAGGGGGGAGATTGTGGCGGGATTGTGGCGGGGGGTACCAATTTTCATACTCTTGAAATGGCGTACTGCGAAACCACCAAAGACCTTGTCCTCTAACTCTGTGACGCTTCTTTGTGGGGTGGTGGGGTACCTGAACCCTCCAAGATCCCCTTAAAAACCTAAACCCCAAACCCCAAACCCCAAGCCCCAAACCCCAAACCCCCAACCCCAAACCCCAAACCCCAAACCTAAACCCTACACCCTGAACCCTAAACCCAAGCAATCTGTGAGGCCGCCGCCGAGGCCGCCGAAGCTGCTTCCCACGCGGGTCTGCGGGATCAGGGAGGTAGGGCTTCGCATTTAGGGTTTAGGGTTTTTGGGTTTAGGGTTTAGGGTTTAAGGTTTAGGGTTTAAGGTTTAGGGTTTAGGGTTTAGGTCTGCATGTAGGGGCCCACTAGTTATAAATAGGGTTATAAAGGCCCTAAATTGGGTTATAAGTATTTCTATGTAGGTTATCACTCCCTTAGCTAAGGTTAGTATAGTAAGGCGGCCCCTACTTGTAGCTAGTTTGACCATTTTTGGGGTTCAAGGTATATAACTGCTGATCCTCTTTCTGCTTGGTTTTTGGGGGGGAGGGGCGGGGGAGGGGCGCATTTTGGGTAGGCTGCCTTACTTCTTCTAACAACACCCACTTTGGGCTCCCATTCCCTACAGATTAGTAGTAACCACCCCGTAAGTTGGTAGGTGTATATCCCCCTAAACCTTCAACCCTAAACCCTAAACCCTAAACCCATTTAAACTGTAGGTAGGGAGAGTCCCAGGCATGCATGAACCTCCTAGCCTGGTGTCAGGCGCAGGGGCCGAATGGAACGCTAGGTTCGGGCTTGGTTTGTCTGGGGTTTAGGGTTTGGAGTTTGGGGTTTAGGGCTGGGGTTTAGGGTTTAGGGTTGTAGGGTGACAGGGTCTCAGGGTTCCAGTTCTAGGGGTTTGGGTTTCGGGTTTTGAGATGAGAGCCGGAGTTTGTCCATAATTGGGGTTCGGGTTTAGGGGTTTAGGGTTTAGGGTTTAGGGTTTGGGGTTTAGGGTTTAGGGTTTAGGGTTTAGGGTTTAGGGTTCAGGGTTCAGGGTAGGGCATCTGTAAAAAGGGTACTTGGAACTGGTCGAGGCAAGGTCTGACGTGTAGAACTAAGGGGTGTGTTAGGGTTTATCGTGTTTAGGGTTTAGGGTTAGGGTTTAGGGTTTCGGGTTTAGGGTCCAGGGTTTAGGGTTTAGGGTTTAGGGTAGGGTTTAGGGTTTAGGGTTCAGGGTTTAGGGCCTGGGGTTTAGGGGGACCTCAATAACGAATTTTGGGGTGGGCTGTTCCCTTTGAATAGCCAAGGTCCCAGGGCCCGGAAATAGACAGGGCGCTTGTTCACCGAGCCCGACACCAAAAAACACACGCTATCTCGAAAATCTAGCTCGGAGGGTGTAGGGTTTAGGGTTTAGGGTTTAGGGCCCAGGGTTCAGGGTTCAGGGTTAGGGCCTCCATGACGCCACGACTTTGTAGTGGCTGAAGTGCATATTATTTTTAAACTTTACCACCTGAAGTCAGGAAACCCCTTGATCCTGAGTCCTGTATGCCCTCTAGCAGCCTAGATACCCCCCCCCCCCCCCAAAAAAAAAAAAAAAAACCTACGGTCAGAATCAAGCCCGCAGACCTTAACCCTAAACCCGAAACCCTACCTTAAGAACTCAAAACCTACTTTTCTGTAGGCTACTACCCTAAAAACCCCCTTATCGGATTCTTGGGAAACAGTAGGTTTTTGGGTTCTAGGTAGGCCCACAGCACGCAATACGCCGTTCTGAGTCTGCGGCAGACAGCAGTCGCCGACCCCCCATGGGAAGTCCTCCCCCCTTCCCAGTGCGGGTGACCGGCCTCGTGAGGCAAAGGCAAAGAGGTCCCAGCAGTGCTTTGCAAGCAAAATACGAGACCCTAAGCCCCAAACCCTAAACCCTAAACCATAAGCCCTTGTGGAGACGGGTGACCATGCGTGATCAACAAAACTGCGGAGATTGCAAGCTTTCTCCCAAGGACGAAAGTCCACATAAGCCTGAACCTGCGCCCGGTCCTACCCCTACGCCCCCTAAACCCGTTTAGGGTTCAGGGCTTTAGGGTTTAGGCTTTGGGGTTTAGGATTTAATCAGGCTTTAGGGTTTCGGGCTTAGGGTTTAGGGTTTGGGGTCTACACCCTGACGAAACCCAAGACCCTGTAAACCCTCGTCGGGATGCCCTAGGCTGCACCTGGAGGCTGTTGCTGTTGGGCCATGCTTTGCGGTGCTGCGCCGGAGAGTAAGGGGTATAAGGAAGGAATTCTAGAAGGGACCCGTCGTCTTGTTCTCCTATATAACCCCTATATATATATATACCTTATATTATGTATAGTCCCTATGCACCCAAGCAGCCCCCAAAATAACCCATGGCTGACCCTTATAAAGGTACCTCCTTCGGTCCGGTTGCTAGACTTAATAGTGAGTATGCCCCAGGCACCAAACCCATAACCCTCACCCTGGGACCAGAGTGCAAGAAGAGACGTGCGAAGCTCTAGAGGGTTTAGGGTTTAGGGTTTCGGGTTTAGGGTTTAGGACGAGACGAATTAAGCCCCTTGAGCCCTAGACGGCTTAGGGTTCAGGGGCCTGTATACCCTGTAAACCCCAAGACCTAGGCCGTAAACTGGGGGATACAGCAGACCTACGAAGTCAAAAGCGCTTCCACGTACGAAACCCGAAGCCGCAAAGCGCTGCACGGAGAGCCCTGAACCCTAAACCCTGAACCCCAAACCCTAAACCCTAAACCCTGAACCCTAAACCCTAAACCCTAAACCCTAAACCCTAAACCCTAAACCCTACACCGGATGAGATATCAGATGCCGGGAGCCATGCGTTGCATCGTCGGCACCCTCGAAGAGCATGCACTGGCCGAGACGGTACCCTATACTTCCAGGTTTAGGGTTTAGGAATTAGGGTCTAGGGTTTAGGGTTTAGGGTTTAGGGTTTGGAGTTTAAAAATCGGTTTAGGGCTTAGGGTTTAGAGTTTATGCTTCCAGGAACCGTATCTAGACCCAAGAGTAACCTGGAAAATGAAAGGGCGCCCTTCTTGGTTTAAAAGGGGATTATAAGGGAACCTAGACCTTGAAGAAAGGGAATAAGGCCCTACTCCGGATCCTAGTTATTCCTATGTCCTGGTAATCTTTTCTTGGGTCCCTGGAAGTTGCAGGACTGAGGCGGGCTTTCACGGTTTAGGATTCAAGGCCCTGGGTATTTGCCCAACCACTTGGCACAGAAGGCCCCTCCATACCCCCCTACTCCATACCCCCCTACCCCACCCCCCCGGACCCTTGCCCGGACCCCCTTGCCTCAAACTCATGACGTGCGTGGGACGGGTTACTATTCCCTACAACCCCTTACAAAGGCCCTTTATTGTTGGTAGGGACCTATAGGCCCCACAGCCCATCCTGGTAGGACTTGGCTCTCCTTCATCTGCAATGCGC